>CAUHTR010007680.1:193767-250375 GCA_959609185.1 Schmidtea polychroa
CCAAATATAATTATAATAAGAAAAGTAATTATAAAAATATATAATTAATTATAATAAAAGATATAAAAATTAAATATGGTGATTTATTATCGTTATTATTAAAACTAGGGGCTCCGCCCCTGTTCGCTTCGCTTCACCAACCCCGTTAGAACGCTGGAAATAATAGCGGGAAAATGATAATCATATCACGTTTGAAGAAGAGAACAAAGCGGACTTAAAAAATAACTAAAAAAAAATTTAAAAAAAAATAATAATAAAAAAAAGTAAAATTCGGATGGAGGGAACCCTAAGCTTTTTTATATATAGAGAGATTAATTATAATAATTAATTTTAAAAACACAATTTAAATAAATAACTAAGCCATTTATTAATTGAAAATATTTCGACCTAAAACAGGTTCTATTTACTCCAATAAGAAAATTTAACTTATCTCTGCTTTCTTTATTATAGTTTTTTCTTGTTTTATCTTTACTTGATTCCAAAAATGCAACAATTTAAATACAGGTAACCCCCGCTCATCGCGAGCCAGGCGAGTGCGGATTCGTTATATCGCGATTGACAATTAAAAAAATATATTGTCGAAACGCTGGCCTTAACGGTGACTATGGAAAAAAATTAAAAATTATTGAAATGCTAGAAAATGGTGGTCAATTTACAGCTGTAGGAACTGGTTTTGAATTGGCTATAAAAATTAATAATAAAATTGATTTCAATTTCAATAACAAATAATTGGATAAATTTATAAACAATAATAGTGTAAGTTGCTTACAAATTTCACATGAAATATTTTCAGTTTTGCCAATTTTGTTCAACTTCACAAGAGGAGTCAGTCCAATGTCAAACAGAATATTATTCATGATTTTCGGCTTATCATGTCTGCAAAATTAATATTTCATTAAAAATATATATCAAAATATGAAAATGAAAAACAAACATTTGCTTCGTGCTATGCGGAGATGTCGCAGGGTCAGAGTCTAACATAAATGTGCACTTGCTCGCCATTCCTGGGTTGGGAAATTGGCTCAAAGGACTTTTTATAGAAGGAATAATTTTGGCCATTATCTAGGTAAATATCATTTAATCACGTCAATGCTTGCAAAATATTCTAATTTGAGTGTGATATATGTTCATTTTCCAAAAAAATATGTAAATAAAGCATTAAATCAATTTTATTCTACCTTTCAGTTCAATGAAATTTGGAAAAGTAATTTGAATATGTACAATTTTAGATACAAATGACTTTGAATGGTTATTGCGATAAACAAATTTATGTTTTACTTAATAAGATTTTACATAATATAAAAATCCAAAAATCTGCAACAGATATTAGTCAAACTTATTTTTCAATTCATAATATTTTCAAAATTAATTATTTGTTGGAAACTTGACAATATTTAGAGCATTATCATAATTTTTACATAAATGTTACTAAAATAAGTAAGGTAACATTACTATAATAAAAAATACGATTGCTTGTTTCAGTGGTGTACCTAAAACTTTTGCCGCCCTTTCTAAGTCAATCAAATGGTGGTTTGTATAAATAAATAAGCATAAACAAACAATAGGTGGGGAACCTTTTTATCACTGAATGCCATGTTTAAATTAGGTAATAATAATGAGAGCACATAAGTATATATATATATATATATATATATATATATATATACCTCCATTGCAACTTTTATAGAAATCAAAATACTTTTTTAAGGTCACAAGAAACTTACGGAGGCCACTTACGAGACAAACATATACATAATTTCCAAAAAAATTACATTAAATATTTTTTATTTTATATTTATAAATAATTAAATTTAAATTTCTTTTGGATAAACAATAAAATTGTACACACATATTTGATTGTAAACATATTTATACTTTTCTAACTTTCATAGTAGAAAATCGTGTATAATGCTCTCAAAATTTGTATTATTTGTAATTTCTTGTTCTATGGATAATATTGCAAGATTTTGTAGTCTTAAATCACTCATTGTGGAACGAAGATAATTTGTAATCAACTCCAATTTTGAGAAGCTCCTTTCGAAACTAGCGACACTGTTGCCAATTGTTAAAAAATTTACTTTGCTGTTTCATTTGTTTTAAATAGCTCTGCAAATCGCAATTTTTAGTTCATCTTGTTTTGTTTACATTTTCTATGTCATAGTCGGATGATATTGATTAGGATCGCCACTTGTTCACATTCAGCACTTGAATTCATTTTTTATTTTATTTTGTTTTAAGCTTAAAATAAAAAGCTTAAACAATTCGGTAATTTAATTATTGAAATTCAATTCAATAATTATTTTATAGAGACAACTTAATTTATTATTGAGACAAATTCATTAACAATGGGGAATAAAATAGTTTTTTAAGTAATCATTTTCAAAAAGTGATCATTTACAATTAAATTACTACTTAGTAATTTTTATTTTTTGTTTAATTAATTTAGGAGATTTAAATTTAAATTTTAGGAGATCAATTAATAAAAATAAGAGGTCTTTTAATTAATAACCTTTTTTAATTACTTTTAATATTACCATTACCAGTAATAATGAAAGTAATTTAAATTGATAATAATAATAATTTAAGATTTAATTTATTTATAAATGAAATTAAAATTTCAAAATTTATAATTATTTTGAAAAAGTAACCAAAGTGTCTTTTCATTTTAAGTTTCATGAATTTGTTTGTTGCAATCAACATTTAAAGTTATTTCTACAGGCAGTTTTAAAAATTTTCATGAAAAGCAAAGTAAAATAAAATGTAATTAATAATTTAATTGAATAACATTTTCCTAGATTTTAGCCAATCCCATTCCTTCTATAAATAATCCTTTGAGACAATTTCCCAATCCAGAAAAGCTCGGAAAGTTTACATTTCAGTTAGATTCTGATCCTGAAACCTCTGCCTACTGTACGAAGGAAGGGTTTGTTTAAATTGTTCATTTTCTTATACATTTTCAATGAAATATTTTGCAGGCACAATAAGTCGAAAATAATGGATAATATTTTGTTGGACATTGGGAACACCCCCCTAATTAAGCTGAACAAAATTGGCAAAGCTGAGAACATTTCGTGTGAAATCTGTGAGCAAATAATAATAATAATAATAATAATAATAATAATAATAATAATAATAATAATAATAATAATAATAATAATAATAATAATAATAATAATAATAATAATAATAATAATAATAATAATAATAATAATAATAATAATAATAATAATAATAATAATAATAATAATGATAATAATGATAATAATAATAATAATAATAATAATAATAATAATAATAATAATAATAATAATAATAATAATAATAATAATAATAATAATAATAATAATAATAATAATAATAATAATAATAATAATAATGATAATAATGATAATAATAATAATAATAATAATAATAATAATAATAATAATAATAATAATAATAATAATAATAATAATAATAATAATAATAATAATAATAATAATAATAATAATAATAATAATAATTAATAGCATATATTCAATGAAATCAGGATTCAAGGTAGGTAGGACAGTCTTAGTAAAATTTTATAACTATTTTATCATTATGTTAAATTATGTTTTGAATATTTTATAATTATATTTAGTGAATGCTATGGAAAGGTTAGTGCCAACGCTAGAAGTCACATTTAGTTAATAATATTATGTTTTTAGTAATGGCTATATTAGGGAAGGTTATTAACAAATTTAAAAACATACACGTGAAATGCTATAATTAAAAAGCATTTGAATTGAATTAAAATTTGCTTTGGAAACATCATATTTAAAATTAATAGCAGATATAACCGAACATTAGCAAATTCAAACCCGAAAAACAGATAATATTCAGAATGTGGGACATTATTGTGGGAAAAGTAACGGGGTAGGACAATGGGCCACCATGCCGGACAAGTTATCAACCTAATTTTTCATACATCAAGACGTAATTGATCAACACTAGATTTGTTTGAATGCTATCACATCACTTTTTCAACTCCTATAAGTACTTTTTATAATTTTCAAAAAATTGTAGGTATTAGTTTGTGATTTTCCAAAGACTCGTGTATAATGTTTTATGATTTTTTAATTATCACCAACTTCTTTTATGAACATACGTTTTCATGAAAATATATATTATGGTCCAATTTATGTGATTAGGTAAATCTCTTAAAAATACATAATATTTTAGTGGTCAAATGTGAGTATCTCAATCCCGGTGGGAGTGTTAAAGATAGAATAGCTTTAAGAATGATTGAGGATGCTGAAGCAAGTGGTAAAATCAAACCAGGGGATACGCTTATTGAACCCACGTCGGGAAATACGGGTATTGGGTTGGCATTAGCTGCTGCCGTGAAAGGTTATCGATGCATAATTGTTATGCCTGAGAAAATGAGTATTGAAAAAGTGCAGTTGTTCCATGAAATGTAGTTATAATTCAGTATTAACAGGTCGATGTTTTGCGAGCACTTGGTGCGGAGATAGTGCGCACGCCAACATCGGCATCGTATGATTCTCCAGAATCCAATATCAGTGTAGCTCATAGATTAACATTAGAAATACCCAATTCTCATATTCTCAACCAATACACAAACCCCAGCAATCCTCTTGCGCATTACGATGGGACAGCGGAGGAGATATTAATGAGCTGTGACAACAAAATAGATATGATTGTCGCTGGTGTTGGGACAGGAGGAACCTTGGTCGGAATCGCGAGGAAAATCAAACAAATATGTCCAAAATGTTTGGTAACGTTTAAAACTAATTTTAATTAAATAAAAGAATTATTTAAACGTATCGTATGTCTCTTTCGAATCTTTCATATTCTATGAAAAGTTTCAATGACCAAGAAATGGAATGCGTATTTCATGGAATCTAAGCAAGACGTTTCTAAACACAAAAATGTTACTTAAAGAAAAGAGTTAACTTTTGCAGTCTATTAAAAATTTAAATATTTCAATAAATTTTGCTTCCTGAGCCGTCAACGAGACAAATTTGTCTATAATTATATATAAATATATTCGACGAGCGATGAAGTTGCTTTTATTAGTAGCAACCCGTTCTTTGATGGTGGCCACCAAGTCATTGAAGTCGTTGTAAACTTTATTGACAAGCCAACTTTCGTCTTGCTAAAAGTGCCTGGTCGTTGAAATTTGATAAATGATCAATTCCTTTATCTGGGAAGTTGGTTTCGCCCGATTTGAACTAATTGAATCATCTTTCAACTTTGCTTTTGCTGATTGTTCCTTCGCCAAAAAGTTCGTTGAGATCGCGAATCTGTTGGCAATCTTTCAATCTTTCTCGAAATGTTAGAGCACAATATAGTGAATTTGGATATGAATTTTGATACACATTCTCATTAACTAAAAAGAGAAAATTATTTTTATGAAAGAAATTAAACAAAACTCAAAAATTCATGAAACCCGCCAATTTGACACATTTCAGATTTTATGTTTAAAAATAAAGAATATATAAATAAACTTTATGAAAACTATTTTGATTGTTTAAAGTGATGATTTACTGGTGGCAGCATTAATTAAATGTTAAACAAATAAATGATAATATAAACCTTTTGCTGCAAAGTATATAAAATGAAATAATTATCGATTATAACAATAATCTTTATTAATTTCAATTGCAGTTATAATCGAAAATTATTTCATTTTATTTACTTCGCAGCAAAAAGACTTATATTATCATTTACTTGTTTATATTGATTGTAGTAATAATAAATTTTTATCAATTTATTTTGATAAAAAAATGGCATTTTAAAGTATATCAATATGATGGAGTTATGCAATTTGGTTTGTAAATCTATTTAATTTTCATAAGTTTAGTTGTCTTTATTTTTCCTATTTTTTATTTTTTTGTTTTCTTTGAGTGTATTTTTTCTAAATAATTTTGTATCGATTACAAAAATATCTTTAAAATGTTTATTTAGGTAATTGGAGTTGACCCAATTGGATCAATTATTGCGGAACTTGAATCGACGAACAAGTTAAAGATGACATTCTATGAAATAGAAGGAATCGGTGGTGACTTTATACCAAACGTTCTAGATCATAGTTTGATTGATAAATGGTATAAAGTTGGTGACAAAGAAAGCTTCATTATGGCCAGATGTCTTATTCGAGAAGAAGGATTATTGTGTGGTTAGTCTATGCCTATTGAAGTTCACAATTATTTTATTTTAAATTATTTTTGAGAAAGTAGAAAACTTTTTCACTCATTCCTGTTATAGCGTTATATAATGAAAAAAACTATTTATTGTAGTAAAAATAAAAGATGAAATGTCAAAAGAAAACAAAAACAGATCATAAGTGATCAAAATATTACTGAAATGGTTTTTATGCAATAATTATCTAGATCTCTCGATATATTTTTCTTTACAGGAGTTATGGCATTAGGAAACGCTTGAAATTCTTCTATATTAAAAGAAATTCAAACAAATATTTATTTCCTTTTATGTTGTCATATTATCTCTAAAATGGTTAGAGAAATTGAACCCCTCCCCTCAAGTCATTTAGATTTCCATAATTGCACATTTTTTGCAGATTTTATTGATTTATTTTATTAAAAATTATTTGCAAATCTTGTTGTAAATAATTTCCCAGAAAATATAACTCCACAAAACTATTATTTGAATGACATCTGTAATGACTGCCATAACAAAAAGGTGACATTTGTGTTTTATGGATTATCCACTTTTATTTGTGCATTTATTGATTTATTGTTTGAATTTGATGGCTTTCCCAAACATTTTGTTTTATTGTTTGAATGGAAATATGAATGTGGCGGATTGCAGTAGACATTTTTTGTTTATAGTGCATAATTAATATTTATATTAATAAATATTAACTACAAATAAACAAAATTTTTATTTATACAATTCTTTATTACTTATTATTTATTACAATTGCAATTTTTATATATTTAAAAGTGTTCATCTTGTCAATGTTAATTCTGTACATACATATGTGTTCATGACAGTTCTTAGGCTTATACATGACCTTTAATTCGACAAGGCCAGCCAAATATCACCAGAATTAAACTAAACTACTTCTGTCATATTTTATCCTACACAAACCTTGCGCCCGTCCCCAAATAGAACAACAGATTAATAAGAAATAATAATTAACAAAATATAATTTGGCTATATATAAAAATCTAGTGATCTATTTTTAATCTAACAATAAAAATATAATATAAAAAATAATATTTTTATTTATTTTGTATTATAAACCAATCAGATTTCAATTAATGATCAATTAATTTTCAAATAATACTATTTTAATCAACATTCAATATAAAATTAAAGTTAAATTGAAGTAATGCAAATAGAAAATAAAATGAATGAAATATTTTGTGCTGTCTCTCAAAAGCGAAAATTCAGCCCAACAGATGACAATGAAGGGTGGCAAACAAAACCCAAAAAGAGTAGATTGGAGAGAAAATTTCTCCTTCCTAAGTCCTTGAGATCCAAAAAGCAACGAAAAGAGAAATCTCCAATCATGGCAACCAATTTACCAGTCGATGAAATGGCAAACAAATTATAAGCTGCTAACAATAACATCCTTAAAGAATCCTCAAGAACTATTCTCAAAGCAAATCTAATGAAGAATAAAGGGTTCAAGAAAAGATCGCATAGTAAAAGGTCTCCATCAGAATTTGTACGACACAAGAGAATGGCAGAACAGCTCGACAGATCAGCAAATAAACTAATGAAATTGGATCTCACAGAATCTAGCAAGCCATTCAATAAATCTCATAAATTATGTAGGAAACCTAAAGTTGAGGATAAAAAGAATATAGAAAATAAGAAGTTAAAAGAAATGAATGAGTTGAGATTGAATGGCAATCTTGCATTGAAAAATCAAGATTATGAACTCGCTATCCAGCTCTATACAAAAGGATTCTCCATTGAACCGAAATTCCAAAAATATAATTCATTATTGCATTCAAATGCCGGCTATGCCCATATGCTATTGAGCAATCATCTTGAGGCTATTGGATGCTTTGAAATGGCCATCTCACTTGATGGAAACAATGCCAAAGCTAAACGGCGCAAAATCCTGTGTCTGATCAAAACAGAAAGATTTGATGAGGCAGAGAAAGAAGTAAAAGAATTATTTCTAACAAATAATTGTGAAGAAGATAGAAACCTAATGAAGCAAGTTCTGAATGAAAAGGCGGAATATTACAAAGAGGATGGCGATCAAAACAAAAGTGAAATTGCTTATTTAAAAGCATTGGAAAGCCTTACAAACCTAATTGAAAGCAATGAAACTGAAGGATTGCTGATCAAAAGAACAGAAGTGTTCATGCAGCTCAACAGGTACACTGAAGCTCTGATAGATATAGAAAAGGCAATGAGAAATGAAAAGTCGGAACACACTGTTAAATTATTAAAGGATATTTATGTTAGAAAAGGTTTGGCTCACATGGAACAATGCGAATACCAAGAAGCGATGGAAAGCTATAATAACGCAATCAAATACGCACCTGATGACGTGAGCCTTTATGAAATGCGAGTAAAAATTGCAGAACAAATGAATGATTGGTTAACAATAATCATTGATACGTCACGAGCTATTGAAATGGGATCTACCAATACAAACAATTGGGTTCTCAGATCGAAATGTTTATTGAAAGAAGAACTTTACAAAGAAGCTTATGAAGACGCTTCATTGGCTTACAATCACAGTCGGTGTTCAGAAACATCAATGTTAGTTCGTGAAGCTCAAGAAGGAATATTAAGGAATTCAACGGAAACATTTTATGGAGTGCTTGGAGTGAAATTTGATGCCGGTAATAAAGATGTGAGGAAAAGATATTTGAAATTATCACTAAGATATCATCCGGATAAATGGTCGAGAGTTAATGAGTATTTCAGAAATGCTGCTCAGGAGAGATTCAAGAAAATATTGGAAAGCTACAAAACATTAACAGATCCCACATTGAAAATGGTTTATGATATGAGCATTCCTCGGCAGTCGAGGCGCTTCTGAAAAGTTTTTGAAATTGATATTTCAAAATAATTATTTAAAAATTTATTTCTTTATAATATTCATATTTTATACATTTATTATTTTCATTGTTATATTTTAAATAATTTGATTTCTTTATATTTTGTTAAAAGTAAATTAAAATATTTTTCAAATAAATTATTTTTATAAAGATTATTTTATTGCTACAAAATTAAATAAATCCCACTATGGAAATTCTGTCATTACATTGTTAATAACATTGTTATATATTGAGAAATTAAATTTAATTTTTTGATAAATTAATTTTAACTAATGATATTTGATTTTATGTTATCATTATTGCTATAATAATAATAATAATAATAATAATAATAATAATAATAATAATAATAATAATAATAATAATAATAATAATAATAATAATAATAATAATAATAATAATAATAATAATAATAATAATAATAATAATAATAATAATAATAATAATAATAATAATAATAATAATAATAATAATAATAATAATAATAATAATAATAATAATAATAATAATAATAATTAATAATAATAATAATAATAATAATAATAATTAATAATAATTAATAATAATAATAATAATAATAATAATAATAATAATAATAATAATTAATAATAATAATAATAATTAATAATAATAATAATAATTAATAATAATAATAATAATAATAATAATAATTAATAATAATAATAATAATTAATAATAATAATAATAATTATTATTATTATTATTATTATTATTATTATTATTATTATTATTATTATTATTATTATTATTATTATTATTATTATTATTATTATTATTATTATTATTATTATTATTATTATTATTATTATTTGTTGTTATTATTTGTTATTATTATTTGTTATTATATATAAATTATAATTAGTTTCATATATATTTGGTTTCGCGCCTGTAAAATTGGCAAAACAGTTCTCAATACTGATGGATAGTAAATGTTTCAATCGCTACTTTATCACGAATAGAATGGGACTTCCAAAACCCATTCGCCCAATTTATATTATTAGTTAGCAGGTGCAAAAATGTAAAAAATAAAAATAATAATTATATACACCAGAATTGAGAAAGTGATACTTATATTATTTTAAGATTTTAATATAAATAAATTTACTCATACCGAAATTTAGTATGAGTTGGGATGAAGTTCTTTTCCTAACTCTTTAATGATAATAAGATATTACGGAATGAGTCAAAGTTACAGAAACCAAATTTTTAGTGGCCTTATTTATTGGCCCATTCATTCCTCTACGCTTTGGTATGAAAAAATATTCATATTTGAGAATTAATCTTATGAAGTCCTCATTTGATAAATCTATAATTCACTTATTGAAATTTCAAATCTAGGGGGCAGCAGTGGATCGGCAGTTTATGCTGCTGTGCAAGCTGCCAAAGATTACAATTTACCACAAACGGCTCGAGTCGTCGTCGTGCTTCCGGATTCAGTGAGAAATTACATGTAAACCGTTTATATCTGAATTACCTAATGGAAGTAATAATCGACTAGGTCAAAATTCCTCAGTGACGACTGGATGTATGATCGGAATTTCATGGACAAACCTATGACCAACCAGTCAAATGGTTATCAGTAATAGATCTATTTCAATACAAATATATTTATAAAAACAATCCAATGCCAACAGGAATGGAATGGAATTTGAGAGAAAGATCTCCTCACTGAATCTCAATGCACCAATGACTGTGCAACCATCTGTAACTGTTCAACAAACACTGGAGTTGCTGAAGAAGGAAGGATTTGACCAAGTTCCTGTCGTTGAAAGCAGCGGGTACGTATATACTGTCTGATTGGTAGCTTTGATCATCACTGATAGATGCATCATCGGAATGGCTACTGTCGGGTTGATAATGTCAATGCTTATGAAGAAGACCCTCATCCTCACTGATCCTGTTTCGAAAGCCATTTATAAGAACTTTAAGAAAGTATGAACATTTTTGTCGAAACCTTTCTAATCCGTAAATTAGGTAAGTTTGAATTCAACAATTCAGCAGCTGTCGAGATTGCTGGACATTGACCATTTCGTTTTGGTGGTCCACGAGCAGAGGAACGGTTGGTTATTTGCATTTTTGTTGATATTACGCTTATTATTATTATTATTATTATTATTATTATTATTATTATGAACTACTCATAATAATTGCTTAAATTTTGCTTCTAAATCTGTAGAGATCTTTCATATTAAAGGAAATTTATATATATATATATATATATATATTATTTATTATATATATCAAACCTTTTTACACGTAAAATATTTCGCATATATATTGGTTAATTTTTTTGCAAAACTAAAAACCCTGCGGGGTATATGAGGGTGTGGGTTATATGGGTATGCAGGCTATATGCGTGAAAATACGGTACTATTATTATTACTATAAAATAATTAGTAAATGATATAATAAACCTTTTCAAGTTTTTTTAATCTATTTAAATAATTATATTTTACTAGAAAATGAGGAACTACTGTTGGGAGATGTTCGACTAATTTGGATAGTAATTAAGGGGTCTAATTAATCAGTATCTTTGAAAAAATATGTTTATTTTTGGATTTTTGCCGACAATTATATTCTTTATCAAACGGTATTAAAGCATAGAAGAAAATTTGAAAAAAAACTATTAGAAATTCTAAAGAACCAATAAACTATGGAGTACCTAGAAGAAAATTCATTAGGGTTGACAATGATAGTAGCTCCTAAGATATTACAATTCTTTTTAAATCTATCTCATCCGGCAATTCAATTTCAATAACTGGTCGAGGTTCATTTTGATATTTCCAAAGCTGACAGAAGATCCATGACTGAAATTATGTTGAAGACATTTATTGCACCAATGATGGATGTTGCAATTCAAGCAGATCCTTCTTTGTACACTTCACGTCGTTTTTCGGGTATCGTTCTAGACTCTAATGATCCTATATCTCTCACTATGGCAATTTATGAAAGTTATGTGTTACCTCATGCCGTTTCTAGAATTATTTAAGTCGGACTTAACTGATGATGTTCGAAAAGATTTATATAGAAATACAGTCTTGTCAAGTGGTTCGACAATATATCCTGGTGTTGCTGTTCGTATGTCAACTTTGTTTGAAATTTCTATTAGAATTAAACATTGTGTTAGAGGAATTGAGTTGTCTCTTCTTAAGCCATCAGCAATTTTAATATCTCTTGAATAGTTTTTAATTGTTTTTAATTGAATATGTTGATTGTGAGTGATGAACTCATTCACTAATTGTTATCAAAAATTACAATATTATATTTTTTAGTCGCAATAATCATAAATTATTTTAATTCCAGTTTGTTCATCTGGTTCAGAAGAATTGAAAGAAACACTCTACGGTATCGTTACGAGAATTGATCTGATAACATATTTGATCGATATAAAAAGTTTCGAACAATGATAAACATTTTCTGAATGGTGTAGGAGAAAAATATAAAATTTGAGAATTGCCTTTTCAATTATCATTTTTTAAATATATTTTCAATATACTTATCTCAAGAAATTAAAATGTGCCGAAAGATTGTTTATTAAATGTATTTATAAATTTTATAATTAATCAAAGAAAATGCAAAATTATATATATTCTATGAAATTACAAAAATTATATAAAAACTTTATATAAAAAAAGGAATAAATTTAATAAATAAGTTGATTTAGTTTAATTAATAAAACTATTTAAATCAATCTAATTTCATTTTTATGAAATTTAATGTGTTTTAAATAACAAAGTCATAGTTACCGGCAGTAGTTATATTTGAAAATTTAAGAAATTTAAAAATTAGAACCTTAATTGTCTAATGGCATCAGTTACAAAACCAGCAATGAAATATCAACCAGCTGATTGGCATACGAATAGTTTTGCTATCAGTACTAATTCAGAGAGGATGCAGCAGGCGAGTCATGATATTCGCCAGGAAGCCAGATTTTTAAGAAATGAAACCGATGTAAAAACCAAATGGGATCAATACGATAACACAACGCGTTTAGCTGATAGGATTGATGCTATTCGTCTGTGGAAGGAAATTCTCGAAGAAGACAAAGAGAAATTGGATAAAGAAATTGAGAATCTAAATAACGCTAAAGATGAATTAGAAAAACGATTAGAAGCTTTGAACGTTCCCACCGATGTCGTCAATGAATGCCTGACGTTGCGAGACGCGCGCACTGATATTGACAATGTTGAGGATGAACCGGAGCATATGCTTTTGAAAGAACAAGAGTTGATTAGCAAATCTAAGTTGCGACTACAACAGAAAATTGATGAATCATTTGAACAGATGACCTTGCTGACGGAGGCGAGGAATCAGGTGCTGAAGGATTTGCAAGACAAAAACATCGCGATGGGTATCGATATCAATCAATATAATCTCAATGAAGATTCTCCCAATATCAGCTTTAAACCCGACTCAACAAGAGTCATGAAAGGGTATATTGAGTTGAGGTTATTTCAATGCCAATTGATCACATGTTTCCAGGAGCACCACTCCTCAACAGTGGGAGGATTATAGCCGATATAATCACCAGCGGGCGAACGCTGAACTGACAAGTTCTCAGCGATTGAGAGAAGCCATTCACCACACGATCCATTCGGTCGATAACGATCTGAAGGCCCAGAAAAATGCGACTGATTACGCGATACGGAAACGAATCCACGACAACGAGAAAGCTCTTGACGAGTTGAATTGGCAAAAGAAAAATGTGAGAAATCTTTTCTCATTTTTTTTCCCGTTTTAACTTGTTGGCACTGATTTGTTCAGGTGGAGGATGAAATCGCAGCCATGGAAAAGGACCTTCAAGGCATTGAAGATTCGATTCGAGCAAAAATTCCTACCGCAAAATTGGCTCAAACTCGCCTCGAAAATCGGAAAGCCCGTCCGAATGTAGAACTGTGCCGAGACGCACCACAATACGGGCTGACGGACGAGGTGAAGCAATTGGAAGCGACAAAAGCTGCATTGCTAGAGAAACAGCGACAAGCGAGGTGGGCGACTGGCAAACCAGGGATTGGCTGGTTAATTGAATAATTTTAGACACGCACTGGATGGCCTGGAGAAGCAATTACACAGAATCAATGATGACATCGCACTGAAGGAGTTCTCGTTGGCTACTGACAGGAAATGCGAGAAGGCCAGAGAGAGAATGAACCCAAGGCCGACAACATTGCAAGAGGACAATTTGCTGATGCAAGGAATCATAAGAGAAACCAACAAAATGCTGCCGGCCTGAATTTATTGCGATATTGTAAGGCTAGGAGATTTATGTGGAGGATTTCAGTGATTTCTATTAATAAATGATAGAGTATTGTTCCTTTTGTGTTCCTTTATTTGGTTTGTACTGTTGTACGCCTTTGATTTACATATGATTTGTCTTAGAAATGCTTTTGACTTCTCTTTGTTTTGTGCTCATTTGATTTGTCTTCTGTCTGGATTTTATTTATACAGATTTACACATGATTTGTCTTTGAATTACTTTTGATTTGTCATTTATTTGTCTTTCATTTATGGTTCTGTCCTGCTTATGGGTTTCTTTTGAATTTTCTTAAATCTGATTATCATTTGCTTATTATTTACCTTTGATCTCTAACCCGCTTTCGGTACTCAGTTTATTTGTTATAATAATTGTGACCTTGTGATTCCCATATTAACGCTACATAAAGTTTCTGATTTAAAATTAAACAAAGTCATATTCCACGTAAGATTAATAGTAATAATACAATCCTATATGAAAGGCTTTTTTAGACCTGACAATATTACCAAATATTCAGATAGAAAAAATTATTACAATAAGAATTAATTTAAGATAAAAGAAAATATTTTTAATTAAAAGAAAAAGGAAAAACAAAATTTACAAAATCATTATGAGTTGTTTAAATTTGGAACCGATTTTAGGGTGAGATTAATATACTGATTGGTCAATAATAGTGATTGGTCAATTGGACAATGAGCGATTGGCTGAGTGAGTAAGCAGGACAACCTTTGGGATCATTTCCATTAATTATCAATATAGTCGTTTTAAAAATTTGAGCAATATTGTTGAAGGGGTTTAAAAATAATAAATTATAATTAATAAATAAATCTATAAAAATGACGGTGGGTAACATTAATAATTAATAATAAAAGAAAATAGAAGAATAACAAAGTGAAAATTAATTTTAAATTTAAATTACAACAAAAAAATGAGAAATTGGCAAATGAGAACTTCCGAAGAAATAAAATAAGCAAACTGTCAAATCGAGTGTTTCAAATGGAGTAAGTGGAATTATAAAAGGAAATTGAAAATAATAGTCCATGTTGAAGAATTAGTGTAGAGAATCTAAATAACGCTAAAGATGAATTGGAAAAACGATCAGAAGCTTTGAACGTTTTTTGAAAAGTGATAGGTCTAGGCAGGGCCGAAATATCCATAAAAAATGACTAGGCTGAAGCTTAGAAATCCACCAAGAGAGGAGCCCCTTGCAACTTTAACCATTCAATGTCAATACTGTGTTTTCAAATATTCCAAATGTAAAAAATCCCTACTCCTTGCCACAATAATTAGACTGGTGCTAAATTTCACCTATTTGTTGAGGATACCTAAATTACAAAATAAAAATAATCATTAAAGGCGTAAAATTATTGGGGAAGGGAAATGATGATGAATGAATGGGGCAGTCTTCTGGAACCCAGTAAAACAAGAGTGGAAGATATATGTTGAAAAATGAGAAGAGAACAGTAGAAAATCAAAAAAAAAATAAAAGGTTATTCTAAATTAATAAGTACAAGTGCAAAAGAAACGAAACAGGGGGTGGGTGAGGAGGTGAGTTGGTCCAGTGGACCCATATATATTTACTTACGCTCGGAGTCACATAAGTAATTGGCAGTTAACAACCACCGACCAATTACAATATACCCAACGTATTTAAATCACTTTCGGTAAGTTCGTATTAATTTTTTAGCATCAATTATGCTTACATAAATTGTAAAGGTACATGTTTGAATTAAGAAGGCAGTAAGGCAGTCTGCTTTTGACTTTGGGCCTAACTTAAGTTCCTCTATAAGATAACCAACTTTCGTTTCACTCAGAGATGGTCCTTATTAAGTAAATTTTTATTGTATTTTGAAAATATGACTTCACACAGAGCTCGTAATTCGCGAGGGAATGTTGAGGCATCCAAAGAAACTCGACACTATGACCCTAACATGGGTTAATACACCCGGGGGTTAGGATAGTGAGGGTTCTATTGTATCGTAAATCGAAAATTATTTCTATAAAGTGCAGTATTAATAAACTCAATACATAAAGATTTTAAATGTTTTGTAAAAGTTTTGATAATTATTATGAGTCCAGACATTGTTAATAAGATGGCAATTCCTTTCAATATATATTCCAGCAATAAATTTATTCCATTTTTGTTTCAATTTAGAGTGTATCGTCCGAGAAATATTTTCCGTTTCGAAAGATATCTAGTTTTATTTAAATCATTCCATTTATACAAAGATCTAGAATCAGTTTTTCAATTAATGTGACCTTCATTCTTCATATGTTATTTTTGATGAAATCCTTATATTGAAATTCTATTGGTTTATTAATGACGATTAAATGAAAATTTGCGTAGTTATCGCTTTCAGCCAATGGGAGAAGCGGAATAAAGTAAAATAATAGTTTTTCGTATGTAGCCCAAAATGACTTAATAAAAAATTTTTGAAATATTATTCATAAAAAAATTCAAATGAAAACCTGAATTCTCAATAAATTCAATCTAAAAGAATTTACATTTATTTCAGGAATATAATGAAACATTTTACATATTTTCTATTACGTAAAATTATTTTTTCTTTCCAGGCTTCTTTTTTGTCTCCTCATAATCCGCCGCCACTTTTCCAGGGGCTAAATCAATCATTTCACCCTGACAGTTATTTTGTCTACACACAAAGCATTTATCCGGTTCTGTCATCAGTCCGATAAATTCCCCTTTAAGACATTGTGTACAAAACTTCGTGCCACAATATTTGCATTTGAATGTCGTTCCCAATGCCAAACAATATTCCCAACGGCACATTAAAACATGAATAAAAATGATATACCTTTTCTTAAAATCTATTCAATGAAATATTCAATTAAATATTGATGGCTCTTTCCGAATGTTTGAAACCCTTGCATACCATTTTGAATTTTCATTAAAGCTTCCTCGTTGTTTTTATTATGGAGTGTCATTACTAATTTCGTAATTGGTTCACATCGAAACAAACATTTATAGCCGGCTGTAAATACTTGGTTAAAGTTTATGGGGATAATCGAAGAGGTTTAAAAAATTAGAAAATATGGAGAAAATTAAATTATATGTAAAAATTTCTGAGAATGAAATTATAATTTGTCTGTGAACCAGAAAAAATGATCCCATCAAATCGAAAAAAATATTATTTCAAACCATACTACGGGGGATAACAGTGAAGGAGATGCGACACATTTTGCTGAGTATATTTCAGTTCCTGCAATACGAAGATTTCAACTCCTGAAAGACTTTAAATATCTATAAGATAAAGATTCCCACAAATAATCAATTGATAAACAAAACCAAAATATAAATTCAGATACAAAACAAAAATCCAGATGAGAAGAAAATAAAGGAAGTTCTAGAAAATATCATGGATGAAGATATTGATAAGGTGTATCCGGATAGCTATTCATCATCCTCCTTTCAATACATTCAGCAGAGTTTTTAAACAGAATATGGAAAACAGTTTATTACTGATATTCTATATAAATAAAAGAGAGATATATCACTCTAATTGATCCCAACTCATATGACACAAACAGAAATCATGAAAACTGCTCAAAGGAACATTAAATACTCCTATGAGAATACAGGGGATCAAAATTGATGTAAATATTTTTGTTTTAATACCGAATATATACAAAGTTTCCATGTTGTTGAACGATTCATTGATACAATTGTCCTGTTTAAATTTAATGGAGGAGACTAGAAAAAATATGGAAAATTTTAAAAATATCTGTAGTTAAGTATTAAAATAAAAGCTAAAAGCATAATAAAAAGTTTTTGTAATGTAAACATTTCGGCTTGGTTAAATTTTAAAATCATAGGTAAATAATTTTAAAAATATGTCGACGTTAAAAAAAAGTGGAATTTTTCCTCGCAAATCTCTCAAAATTGATACATTCGGTTAATTCTATTATTATTATTATTATTATTATTATTATTATTATTATTATTATTATTATTATTATTATTATTATTATTATTATTATTATTATTATTATTATTATTATTATTATTATTATTATTATTATTATTATTATTATTATTATTATTATTATTATTATTATTATTATTAAATATCCTAATTAAAAAAAATTGTAGCTAAAAGTGATGTAAATAAATTCATTATTACATCATTAGTCAGGTGATAAATAAAATTCATTTGTTTAAATGAATTCGAAAGTATATTATTAATTCCTTTATCAAATGTCGATGTCATCATCAATTCGGTGGGATTAGATTTGTTGAATAAAACTATTTCATTTTTTAATAGAAATCTAGTTTTGATTCTTAGTATTCTCTGCGTGGAACTATGGGCCCGTCCGCATATGGAGTGGGACTACTTAGTCTTTACACAGACATGGGCATCTACATTCTGTAAATTCAATAAAGTAACATAAAATTATTCCACTCTATTTAATGATTGCATTCCAGTGTCATTTTCCATCCGATTCAATCAGCCCGTGGACAATCCACGGATTATGGTATTAATAATTGTTTTATTATGTAAATTCCTCACTTACTACATTCAGGCCTAGCAGAACGATCGGTGCATTCCCAGCTAATTGTTTCCCAGCTCAGAAATTCAATGCTCACAGTATTGAAGTTCTATTCATATGATCTGTGTGAAAACATTTAATTATGATTTACAGGATATTTATTCAACCCTAACTGTGGAATGGCCAAATCTATTAAATTTTGAGAAACCTATTCCATTCTGGACTCACGAATGGTCAAAACATGGAACCTGCTCCCTAGATGACCCAATATTTCAAAATGAGTTGTCGTATTTCCAAACTGGATTAACTTTGAAATCAAAAATTGCAATTAATAGGTTGAATTTGATCCTTTCTTTCATATATTAATTTATAAATTCGCAACAGCATCTTCTCCAGTAACCAGATTGTTCCTAGTTCAGATAAATCCTATAATGTAATTTATACTTTTATATTACAATTATTAACATTATCATTGTACATCCATAAAAATAATAATAATAATAATTATTATTATTATTATTATTATTATTATTATTATTTTTTTATTATTATTATTATTATTATTATTATTATTATTATTATTATTATTATTATTATTATTATTATTATTATTATTATTATTATTTATTGTTATTATTATTTTAGACTCCGCAAGTTACGAACGCGATCCAAAGCGTTCTACGAGTCAGAATCAACATTAGAATGCGTCAAAATTGAGGTAAATATGTTTGGTTTCTCACATACTTCCTAAAACAACTTTAATAATTTTATTAACTAAATTATTATTTAAATTTCGTAATACTATTATGCAATAAATTATTTAGATAAGTATTAAGTTGAAGTGATAGCAATACATCTATTATTAGGTTATTCGGTGATGGCAATTTAGAATATCTCACATGTAATACATGTAATAATAATAATAATAATAATAATAATAATAATAATAATAATAATAATAATAATAATAATAATAATAATAATAATAATAATAATAATAATAATAATAATAATAATAATAATAATAATAATAATAATAATAATAATAATAATAATAATAATAATAATAATAATAATAATAATAATAATAATAATAAATTTAGAACCGATGGTATTTAAGTGCAGTTGAAATATGCCTCAACCGAAATCTGGATTTGATTGACTGTCCAAGGCATAGAAAAAAGTCCATTGAATATTCGGAATACAAAGTTTTGGATGAAATGCAATTTGAACCTGATATGGCAAGAAAAGAAAATAACCAAAGACCGAAGTTTCATGTTACAAATACACCTTGTGGCGATAACAGATTCTTCTTGCCGTGAAAATAAAATATAATCCTATATATTTTTTAAAAATATAAGTTTATTGTATTTAATATTTCTTTACTTGGGTACGTGGGAATTTTCTTTGAATTTATATTAATTTCTCAATTACAATAATTTCTATTTAACATATTATAAACATATCATTGCCAATAATCACAGAAAGGAATCACATTTCCCAGATGCAATTACTATTCGGCCTACTCTTTAATGACACCATCACTTTAAAGGGTTCTTTTTAAATTTTATTTAACATATTGAATATAAAAAGCGCAATTTGAAAAACCTTTCTAGTCTACTTTTGGGATTTACCCTGGATATCACAAAGCTTGTAATGTTTATATTATTTTAATGTTAGACATCCGTAAAAAAATATTTTACACCATTACAAGTTTAAAAATGCTAAAGGTTTACGGATGCACTTGTAAACAGTTTCTGTATATGACGGTGTCTCCAGAGGCGAATATGATTTTTCATACACCATGTTTACAAGTTTGCAGATATTTTTTTCTATGATTTAGCTAATTTGCAAGTGATGTAATTTCCAGTGTAGCAGGTAAAGTATGCAATAGAGTTGAATCAGCAATATTGTATACTTACCTGGCGCGAAGAGAAATTTTCGCGTCTCCTGCATAGTACTGATGAGAGCCAAAAGCTCCAAACTAGTCTACTATTGGGATTTGCACTGGGTATCACAAAGCTTGTAATGTTTATCTTATTTTAATGTTAGACATCCGTAAAAAAATATTTTACACCATTTCTAAGCTTTTGTTTTAATGTATTATCATGTCAAGAAATGTATATAAATTTTGTATTATATGTGACCATTTCAAATATTTTTTGTATCTAATAGAAACTATGCATTCGAAATATCATCTTAGGTCTGCATACGTATTTAGACCACACATGCCAAAGGTTGACTGACCCCTTCATTCATAATTTGTAAATGTTACTAAAGAAGCAAACTGAAAAGCAACAATTTAACCTTTAAAATTTGGTACTTCCAGATCATTTTACAATTATTTATGTTCAAGCTAGGGTGACCACTAATTGGTAAGAAAGTCCCTGAAAATATATACTATTAATGTCATATGACTTAAAGGATGGGTTTGGAGATATAAACTGTAGCACTCGGGATCAGATGGCGTTCTAGACATCAAAGACGATTGCATTTAGACAGTTGTTTACTGCCTGACGAAGAGATTTAAAAATAAAAATAAATTAACAAATAAGATAATTTCGCGCGTCAAAATGATGATAATTAAGACATAAACTAAACAGTCCAGAGAGCACAAAAACGAAACATGGAACTCAAATACGAATGGCCTGCAAATGGTTTATATTTATTTGTAATATAAATCTAATACTGATTTCAAAAAACAAACGTATTCAGAACTTCTGGACGTATTTCATGCTCTATCCTTCTCTTTGTCTTAATAGCAAAACAAAAACGCATTTGAAAATCATTTATTTATTTGCACTTTCTAACTCTGACAATCAATCAAATGGCTTGCTATGTAGGAAGCGTTAACTTTGCACTCAGGTTTCGTGCTCAAATAATAGCAGTAGCACGCGCGGCAATGCTCCGACAGGTAGTAGGCGGCATAAAAGCACAATGCGTGTGGATGATTTCCCGATCGATCTTGAGTTATATACGCTTGATAATAATCCTCACAGTCCGCGATCCAGGAGTCATCAAATGTAAAATCTGCACATTTCTGAGCCTCACTTCTACCAATCGAGTAGACTGCGATCATGATGCTAGAAAATGAATTAATTAACAAACTGGAGTTAATTAAATTGAAATTAACCTCAATAAGATAAACTTGTTCATGTTTGAATATTTTAATAAATATTGATAGAGTATGAATGTTTTTATAGTAAATTGGAGTCGGGATATCCTTTAATCTTTCCTATCTGTATCGGAACATATGCCATGATTGGGGATTTTGTCTTCAATGCTCTTCAACTGGTGACACAGCTAACCCATGGCAATTAATTTTGATTGCATTTGTCGGTGATCAAACTAATAATAATAATAATAATAATAATAATAATAATAATAATAATAATAATAATAATAATAATAATAATAATAATAATAATAATAATAATAATAATAATAATAATAATAATAATATAATAACAAAATGATGATTATCATTTTTTGGTTACAGCATTAATTAAATGTTAAATAAGTAAATGATTATATAAATGATAATATATATTATATATATATTATATTATATATTATATAATATAAGTGACAAGGAAGAATGAAGATCAACAAAGTATGGAAAGGCATCACCGCTAAAACGAACTTAATTAAAACGAAGGCTAATTTAAAGATTCGTTACAAAAAACTCCGAGATCTTCAACCTTTTACTATCTAATAAAACCTCACAAAGTGGGTCCTGCTTTCGAAATTTGACCTGTTGTGTCTACCACAAATGGACCAAAAACTAAAACATGTTGGCTCCTTTTTTTGTCTCATTGTTTGAAATAAATTAAAAAAATCAACATAAAACTTTTTCAAAAATATAAATTCGAAGTTAAATTTACTGTAAAACTCAAAATAAAAGAATATTAAATTTTAAAATGTTTTATTAAAAGTTTTTAATTTTTTAATAAAAACTATGAATAACTTTTTTATGCAATTCAAAAATTTTAAACAATTATATTTTGATTTTTATTTCTATAGATTCCTAAATGTTTCCTCGCTTGAAATTATTTATAATTTACGATTTAAAACATATTTTACTGGCGATTTCACTGATTTCTTTCTTAGTGTTGATTGTTGGATGTTTGTCTATGGTAAGAATTACCTCTTTAAATCTGAATTTTTTTTGGATGTTGTCACTTATCGGGTTCGACGAGACAGGCCCCAAAACAAGGTGAAAATCAAAAAAACATCAAATATATTTCAAAAATATAAATTAAAAATCAAAAAAATTAAAAAGGAATATTTTCCGGGGGAAACTGGTATGGGCGGAGGCCGAACAATAAGACGAGTTCAAATATAACAAAAGTAAAGCCAATGAGGGTAGCTAGAAGGAAATAATTACAAAAAACTATATGAGATTATATGGTATTTATAAATTTAACGTTAAGGATACTATATAAAATATGAGCTAAATTGTTTTATCGAAGGAGGATGAACGGGTGTTGAAATTCGGCCCTAATCATGGCATAAAAAACAGAATTGAAATAAATTATTCGCTAAAATTGAAAGATTATTAAAGTGGAGATAACCAGTATTAATATGAAGTTACCACCGATGAAGGATGAATTGGTTTCGTTAAAACTGTTGAAGGAATTATCATATAAGAAACATAAGGACTTTGACTTGGCTAAGTCTATTCAACCGAAAGGTTCCAAAACCAGCAAAACTTTATAAACTACATAAATTACATAAAGTTGGTGTGCCAATGAGACCGGTCTTGTTGATGGTAGGAACTGCTCAATACAAAATTGCAAAGCTTTTGGACGGGTTATTAAAATTTTGAATGTAATGACAGCTTTCAATTTTCAAAGTTTATTGGACAGCTGAATAAAAAAGTACAGATGAATTTATGGTATCATTCGATGTGTATAGTCTATTTACGAATGTCCTACTATTACAAACGAATAATTTGGGTTGCAAGATGTGGAAAGAAAATGTAATCGAACATGTGGAAGTTGATGAGATTGCATTTCGTAAATTACTTGAACAGTTGGTTTAGTAAAATTGTATGATGAAATTTCCTTTCTAAACTTTATATGAAAATAGATGCCATTTTTGGAGCCATTGGGAAACTCATAGCAACACCATCAACCTGCTTATACCACTCATTGTTAAAAAATTGCAACATCGAATTTGAATTTTATTTTTATTTTTTTATCAATTCAGTGAAAAGTATTAATTCTCTGATTATGTTGCTTCTTAAAAATGGATATTCTAAATCCTTTCTCGAGCGCATGACAAAATAGACAATTTATAAATGGATGTTGAATACCCATGGTCCTTGCATAGGTTTATCTGAAAGTGATGATCCTATTTTTGATGTTGAATTTAATATGTTGTCAAGTTCGGAAGGTGATAAAATCAGATCTAATCACAGGTTTCAGAGAATTCAAGCAAAATATCCTTAAACATTTACATAAAGCTATATTTAGGATTGTTTCAACGTCGTGCAATGTTGGTAGCATGTTCACTAATAAGTCTCCAACTCCAGCTGGTCTGTGTTCAGAACTCAATTTTTCAATTTTCATGTAATGTGTGTAATACCACAAACATTGGAGAGACTGCCCGTTTTCTCTGTATTCGAGTTCTTGAGCATTGCTGACGGAATGGATTGACCCCAACTAGTGATCATTTTAGGAAGTGTACCAGTAAAAAAATAAGTATTGCTGATTTTAAGATCTTGTCGAAAGTTTGAGTAATTACTGAGAATGTGTAACGTGCAGAGGCGTTGTTAATTAGATCTTTAATTAATCCTATAATTAATGTCTAACCCATATAGAATTTTTACTGAATTAAAAGAATTCAATTCAAAGTTTCATTTTTTAAGTCTGTTTTTACAAATAGTCTTTTTAATTGATTGATTACCACTTTTTTCAATTTTAAAGTTATCAGATCCAACTCTTTCAACTATAATCCATATTCTTCTTCATAAAAATCTTCCATCTTTCTTCTTCGTGTTTTTGAATTCATATCAAAGTCTCTTTGAAGTAAAACAGAATCGCTCGTAGTAAAATTACTGCTGTGATAATGCACATCTGCGTCTTGCTACATTCGTAAAATATATCTTTCGCAATATTCATTATTTACAGTTAATATTGAACTATTTATTTCCAAAACCGTTTCGGTCAATTGTATTTCTCTATCTTCATCCAATAAATTCTCAGAAGGAATTAAATGACCTACAAAATCAGAATAATCTTTAAACTCCTCTATATAGTATAATTTTTCTTCAATTAAAATATATTTCTTAATTTTTTTAGGAAAAATCTTTCGAGATTCATTCGTCATACCGAGCAATGAATCTGTTCCATATCTCAGAAATTCAATTATTTTTTCTTTTTGTTTGATTGTGGTTCTTTCGTTAGGGAATTCTTTTCCAATTCTTTTTCCAATTTTTTTCTAAAATTAGTCCATAGTTTTTAATTACATTTTTTATTTTTATGGTTCTGTATATGGGTTGAGCCGTAAATGAGTTCGACAATTAATATTCAAAGTGCCCAGTCTACAGGGATTTTGAATGTATTTAAATAATTAAACTTGTATATTTAATATTTGGGATGATGTTGTTGTTGGTTAAATTTTTTGTACAAAATTTTTTAAATTTTAAAATTAAAATTAAATTTATTTTTGATATTAATTTAAAAAAAAATTTGTATGAGAATGTTAATTTTTTTGTGGCAATTTTAGTATGGCAATGTTATATTTTAATATACTTAGTTGGCGATTTTCTATTATTATTATTATTATTATTATTATTATTATTATTATTATTATTATTATTATTATTATTATTATTATTATTATTATTATTATTATTATTATTATTATTATTATTAGTTTGATCACCGACAAATGCAATCAAAATTAATTGCCATAGGTTAGCTGTGCACCAGTTGAAGAGCATTGAAGACAAAATCCCCAATCATGGCATATGTTCCGATACAGATAGGAAAGATTAAAGGATATCCCGACTCCAATTTACTATAAAAACTTTCATACTCTATCAATATTTATTAAAATAATCAAACATGAACAAGTTTATCTTATTAAGGTTAATTTCAATTTAATTAACCGCAGTTTGTTAATTAATTCATTTTCTAGCATCATGATCGCAGTCTACTCGATTGGTAGAAGTGAGGCTCAGAAATGTGCAGATTTTACATTTGATGACTCCTGGATCGCGGACTGTGAGGATTATTATCAAGCGTATATAACTCAAGATCGATCGGGAAATCATCCACACGCATTGTGCTTTTATGCCGCCTACTACCTGTCGGAGCATTGCCGCGCGTGCTACTGCTATTATTTGAGCACGAAACCTGAGTGCAAAGTTAGCGCTTCCTACATAGCAAGCCATTTGATTGATTGTCAGAGTTAGAAAGTGCAAATAAATAAATGATTTTCAAATGCGTTTTTGTTTTGCTATTAAGACAAAGAGAAGGGATACAGCATGAAATACGTCCAGAAGTTCTGAATAATTTCATCGATGAAGCTAGGTCCTAATTGCCATAGACATCAGCATTAGAATTATAATCCATTTGCTGGTCATTCGTATTTAATATTTAAGTCGAGTTTTTATTCTTGTTTTTTTGTTTTAGTATTTTTCCTTGTCTCATTTGTTTACTGAACTAATTGTTATTTTTATTAATTATATCGCACTTCATTTGGTCGTTTTCACTGTATAAATATGCATCGACATTTCTTCACTCCAGAATTCCACTGACCCTTCATTATTACCATCATGGAACAATCGAACTCATCAATCAAATCGATTAAACAGTTAAAAGTTATGAGTATTTAGAAGAGTTTAGAAGAGAAATACAAAGAAAACATTTGTAAAGTCATCAATAAGTTTTTTGTAGCCACATGCTTGAAGTGTTCATCATATTTAATAGATGCATTAGATGGTTTGCGTAATGAAATGGTAATGAAATATAATTGAGCAGGAGGTATAAGAAACCATTGTTGGTCCGTGTTCTGATATGTTTATGTTGTTGACTTTGCTTGATATGTATGTGCATAGGAGTAACCATATAAGCTTTCTGGTATCCTCATTCTAGCTAGGCTATTTTATAATAATAATAATAATAATAATAATAATAATAATAATAATAATAATAATAATAATAATAATAATAATAATAATAATAATAATAATAAAGTATGATTTCTGTAGTAGCATTAATTAATTTAAAACAATAAATGAATAATTAAATTATATTAAAGTGAATTATTCATTTGTATTGTTTTAAATATATATAATAATAATAATAATGATAATAAATATATAATTAATAATTAATAATAATAATAATATCAATAATAATAATAATATCAATAATAATAAATATGTTAAAACTGATACTTCCGCAAAAGTTTTATAATAAATTTAATTTATTTATTAATTAAATAATTAATTAAAATAAATTGAAATAAAAATCAAAATAATACCTTTTTTTATTTGAATTAATAATAAATAGCAAACAAATAATTCAGAAATCTTTTCAGAAATGTAATTAATAATACAAAGTTATACAACGAAAAGACTTATGATTGTCAATGGGTATAAATTAGCATAGCATTTTGCAAAATCAATTTTTTGTATAATTTTGGCATATATTTTGATTAAAATGCATCGGTATATATATTGTGATTAATTCTTAATACTTGCGTCTGTGTGCACACATGTTTTGCCTAGTTGCTGACAATAGTAATCGAGTTTAATTGAGTATGTTTTTTTGAATTTTATTATTCTTCGACTGTTCTGAAATTTTCTTTAACATTTTCTGGAATTTTGAATGGTTTTGTTTAAATTTGTTTAAAAAAACAGAATTTTTTGTAACAGATACTTTTAACTTTTTCTGATTTTTTTGAATTTATGAGTATGATTGTTATTTTAAGTTGAAGAAGACGCTTAGTTTATGAAAGGTATTTTAACTTCGAATTATCCAATTGAACACGACATTGTTTCAAACCTATTGCTTAAAAAGAATTTATATCTGTATACTACACCATTCCCAACATACCACTATATGAAACACGGTCATACAATCTAATTTAATATAAAGTAAACATTTCAATCATTCCTTACCTTATTATCGACTAGTTGACTAATAATTACTGTTAAGTATTTGCTGGTTTATCAACTTAATGTTTTACTGTTTAAGAGAAAATCACATTTAACCTACATTGCTGCACTATCTCAGCATCAAAACTACTCATTAAACCTTGTTGAACTACCTACTCCCTTTTGTATTCATTTATTTCCTTACAATCAAAGCTACAATTGACCCTCAGCATCTTTGGACAAGGATCTACCTTCCCACATTCCCTGAAATTCAAAGTTTAAAATTGACTTGGAAAA
This sequence comes from Schmidtea polychroa, assembly GCA_959609185.1. Classification (NCBI taxonomy): domain Eukaryota; kingdom Metazoa; phylum Platyhelminthes; order Tricladida; family Dugesiidae; genus Schmidtea; species Schmidtea polychroa. Next base: position 221,999 of record CAUHTR010007680.1, read on the forward strand.
AATTTGGCAGGGATCTACCATTATTTTCTGTTTATTGTAGCACGGTGATCTGCCCTATATTCAGAGATGTTGAAACAATTCTAATCTTCATTGTATGTGGTGATGATTTTGCGTCAATAATGTTGAAATGCTCGTTTCTCTAAGCCCACTGTACGTTTTTCAGAAGCGATCGCTTAATGCCTTATAATCTTTGTATTTAAATGTGATTTAGGTATGTGGTCGTTATGTGCTATAAACCATTCATATTAATTAAAAAAATTGCTCCATCGCACCGGCCCACTGGACTCGGACCCTTGGTGTTGTGTTGGGACCTTGGAGCTACGCACAAACTAAAATTTCACCTTGGCCTCGGTCGATATAATGATTAACATTTACACCACATGTAGACAACGTCGATGCTGATCATTGTTCACACAGGTCACCAACAAGTTCCTGACAGACAGGATGTGGATCCGAAAAAGAAGGAATGTAGGGTTGGAAACAATCTAGCTTGTTCAAAATGAAATTGAAAAGCAAACGATAACTATGCACAACCTTGTATTCTCATAACATGATAGTAAACAAAAAAATTATAACATGAACATAAACAATCAAACCATACTTGTTAAATTTTCTGGCAAAATTGGTATATATACTCTAATTTTGATGTGCGAGTATGTGTTCATGCATTGATTTAGTAAAACAAATTTGAATTATTTTAATTCTATATAATTTTGAATTTTAATTTTTATCAATTTTGATGGCGATTTTTTCTAAATTATGATTTATTTTATTTTCTAAATTTTATATTTTATTAATTTTTCATCAATTTTGCCGATATGAAGGATATGGGTGTTTTCTATAATATTTTATGCTGTTTTAAGGATTTTAATATCTAATTCTCATTTCCTTTAACCTCTTAAGTGGTTTATTTCGTCGAAATGCGTTCCTCAGTGGCGAGTTTTTTTATCCGCTAGCGTATATATACGTCTTGGACATAGTGTTACAAAAAATAAAATAATATCTTATTGAATGATATTTATTAAGATTATATGTTAACAAAAGTAATATTTATGATATATTTTTATTCGTCTTATGCGTTTTGTAATGCATATGTTGATGACGTATATCCGTCATAGCCACTTAAGAGATTAATTCTTATGTTATTTCTTTTTGCTTTTTTGTTAATTTAATTATTAATAGTTTATTTTTTAGCTAACTTGGCTAAATTACTTGGTGGCCATGATGGAGTTCGCCATTTCTACGGAATATTCTAGTTTCTTATCTATTCTTATTGTACTTTTTATCTCTAATTCATTTGTTGATGTTATTTTGTGGAAATCTTTTTGATTTCCGTCCCTATCTCTCCTTAACACCATTAATTCAAATTTACCTACCTATGTTATGTATCTATCTTATGCTTGAGTGGATTTCATGTAAAACTTTTTGCTTTTGTTTCATATTAGTTTTACTTTTGGGTTTATTATTTTGGGGTTAAGTGAATTCTGTTTAATTGTTTAGTTTATGTTTGGACGTGTTTGAATTGGACTCGACTTTATGTTATGTTTGCATGTTATGTTCCGCTGCTTATACCTAGGCTTAAAGTTAGTATTTTCCCAACATAAAACACTGGGGGTAGCGTAAAATTGTGAAGGTTCAAGATACTGCCTATACATAGAGATTTTCCGCACCGTATTACATGTGCTTAAATGGGATTGGGTTCACAAGCTACAAGGTCGTGATCTCAATACCCACATACATAATAAAATTCGTACTGTTATGTTACAAACAAATGATGAGTTAGAAAGATGAAGCAAAAGAAGACTGTACTGTGGTCCACAATAGGATTTAGTCAGATAATCATGCTCAGTTTTCAGTTAATGTTAGTTTATCGGATACATAGTTCAAATCNGTTTCGAAGGTTGGGAAAGATTTGAAATAACTTTGATGGTTTGGATTTCCGGGTATTGGTTCTTCCAGTGGAATGCGATTACTTTTGGATTGTTCTTTTAACTTGAGAGTTCTATTATTCTCTGGGTTTGGGTTTGGTTTGAGGGCTATCAAGCTCAGTATTGTGACTTTCACCATTAGGCTAGCTGTTAACAGTATTATTATCATGAGGGGTTCAAAGTTCTTTTTAAGATCGACCGTGTTATTCTCCGTTGGTCTTGTCTTACTATTGGTACCTGGTTCTTCTTGGGGTTCCATCTTTTGCTTCTGATCTTGACATTGTTTTACCAGTGTTGCTATCTAGGTTCTGATAGTTCTCATTTGGGCCATTTCTTGCCTTAAGACTATTAGTAACTGAGCTGTTTGAAGGCTGCTGTTCTTGTCAGATTCTTTTGGACATCGTGAAGAATGTAATTTTACTTGTTCGCATTCCATATTGGGTTTTCTGAAATTGACTGATAGTTACTACAGGTACTGTCCTCTCTTCTGCCTGGATGTTCCTTACCACACATTGGTATTGGTTCTTCAGCTTACATGGCTCCTGGCATAATCATCGTGATCATTGTTATGATGAGGTTTCTTTCGATCAACATCTTATATAGAAATACTGAATTATGATAATATATACATTTACATCCTATTTACACCGTTTTTTGCTTATTTTACTGGGATTTGCCAACCTTACTTTTTATTTTTACTTGAGGTTCGGTCATACGTTCATTGTCTTTGTTTAATTCGATCAGTCTCTTTATTTCTAACTGAGCCGTTAATAACTGTTTCCTTAGCTCCGGTATTTCTATCAGTTGCTTTTTATTTCACTTGAGTACTCTCTGCTTGATAATTATTGCCATTTAGTGCTCGCATACTGCTTCTCTTTAGATTCAATATCCTCTGATAATTCTCTTTCAGTTTCCATTGCTTTTCTATTTCTTTCTTTTGATTTTCAGGTTTTTTTTCAGTCTATATGTTTTCTCTTTCAATTGTTTTACTCACTCTTATCCTCGCTTTGGCATAATTGTATTGGGCTTCTAAATGGTGAATATATATCATTGATCGTCTCTAATGACTACTTTTAATCTCCTGATCTCCGATTTCCAGTAATCCTCGATCACTGTTTGAGTTCTCAGCTCCACTATTTCTTGTCTTAGACTTTCGTTTTCATCTTCTTTCTTTTTCAACGCCTTTTTTCTGTTAGTATCTCTTGTTTAACAGCATTTACTAAGTGCCTTGTTTGGATTAGTTGATGCTTCAATCTCGCTATTTCCACATCTTGATTCTTTATCTTTGTCTGAAATAACTTTTTGTTGGTTCTCCATTTTTTACTGTAATATTTTAAAGGCTCCTGTTCAATTTGTGTTACTAATTGGATTGGTTTTGATTGTTCAGTTGACGTGTTCTCATTACTTGTTGATTCTCCTTGTTCTGCTTGGTGATTACTCATTAAATAATTCATTTCTTCAATTATACACAACATCATTCTCACTTTACTATTTTTATTATATTTTTGGTTTTCTGATTTTTATATAAATATTCTTTACATCCTTGCTGCTGTACAACTTCTCTCAAATCCACGTCTCGTTGTTTTCATCAAAACCCTCATCAGTTGTTGGTCCTGTTGGTTGCGGCATTGGCATCAGAATTGGGTATAGTGGCATTAAAATATTGGTGGTTGGCTTCGCATCCGGTTTATTTCTTCTAGTAATTCTGTCAAGATACGTATCTCGTCTAGTAAATATTTCAACCGGTTCCAGTTTTCCAAAATCTTCTTCAGTTTGTCTTCGAGTCGTTGGGTCTTCTCAAATACTTTTAATTTTTCAATCTCTTCTCTCTCTTCCTGTTTTGCTTGTTGTTCTGCAATTTCTGGTTTTCGGTTTTCGACTGTTTCCACTAATTTATATTCGTCTTCATTCATCAATTTCTTCGGTAGTTCTTTCATTTCCTTTTTTACATCTTTCTAACTCTTTTCACATTTCCTAGTTTGATATTAAAGCTAGATTTTTATCTCCACATGTTTGTTTTGTTGTTTTCTTTATTATGTTCTCTCCCTTTCTCGATCTTTAGCTATATTTTCGAAGTACTCCTGCTGATAGTTGAGGTCTGCTCAAAACACTCTGTGGTATCTTGAGCGTTTGCTTTCCAGTAACGCCCTACTTTGGCTATCGACACACTTCAATTTCTACGTTTTAGCTTGCTCCTTCAGATGTATGATGACCCGTTCTAATTTATTGTCTTCCGGTTTTCTGATTTTCCTGTGCGGTTTTATCCCTTGTCTCCTAGTTTCATTTAATGTATTTCTGCATTTCTCCGATTTCTCTTTCTACATGGCGCACTTGTTGTTTGCCTTTTCAGATTCGGACAAGTAATGTCGATTTTGGTGTTTCGGTTCCCTTCACTCTCTTTTTTCCATCGCCATGTTTGCATCGTTAATTGATCCTACGTTCGTTATTCTTTCTCGTATTTCTCTGTTAACTCTTTCATTAACTCTTTCACACACTTCATTAGTCTCTAATTTTCCAGTTTCAATAGTTTTTTCTCAAGCTTTTGGTACATTGGCATGTTTTTCTCGCATCCTGTGTTATTTTGGTCACATATTCTCTCCTGATCTCGTCGATCTTATTTCGCTTTTGCCGCTTCCTCTTCCAACTCCTGCTGTTTGCCTTCGTACATTGTTTTATACACTTCGATGTCTATTTTTACTCTTTCTGCTTCGCTGGCTCTGATGATTGCTTTGTATCGGTCAAGTTGTGGCATCTCGCTTTCAATATCGGTTTGAGATTCGTTAATCATTTTCTAAATAAATGCATCTGTAAATTTCTACTGTTCTATTTTTATCTACAATTTTACATCGATTTTGCTTTCAATTTATTGATTCGCGTCTCTATCCCTTGTCTGCATACTGGACATGTTTGTACTCTACTACTACACTTGGTGCATGCGGTTAAATGTCCACATGGAATATGTATCACATTCCATATGTATTCCACTATTTTTTCAGTCGTGGACACCCAAAAAAGGTTACGGTCATGTCCATTATTGATAAGGTAGACTGTACAAACTTCAACATTCCAATATTTTTTTATAATCAAATTTATTAGTAAGAAAATCGAAAATGCATATTTATAAATACTCTATAATTACGTCCGTAACATAAAAGAAAATTTTTCATCCATATTTGATAAACTAAAAACATACGGTCCTGTGTTTTCATTTATTATTTATTCAGATGGAATGTATGAAAAAAATTTAAATCTGAACTCTTTTAAATTTATTGAAAAAGATTAATTTTTACATTGAATTAAATGATTTTAAAAGCTCAAATATCTGACAAGAAAAATTCCGAGTATTAAAAGCAGATCTTTGGAAAAATGATGTGAATATATATATATATATATATATATCCTCAAATATTTTCACAAAAATTCAGATGCCGGTATCAAATTAAAAACAACATACCAACTTAATTTACAAAAATTGTACAAGGGCTATCAACATCAAGGTAATCATTATTTATTAATTATTCAAACTTGCGTCGCTCCTAAAAATACATTAATTTTCGTTCTGCGTCGTAGGTTTTTCGAAGTTAATTTTTATTATTATTATTATTATTATTATTATTATTATTATTATTATTATTATTATTATTATTATTATTATTATTATTATTATTATTATTATTATTATTATTATTATTATTATTATTATAAAATAGCCTAGCTAGAATGAAGATACCAGAAAGCTTATATAGTTACTCTTTGCACATACATATCAAGCAAAGTCAACAACATAGACACATAAGAACACTGACCAACAATGGTTTCTGCTCAACTATATGTCATGTACCATGTAAAACTCCTACGCAAATGTTGGATGATAAGGGTAGATCGATCAACACATTCGTCCTATCTAAATACTATAGGACAGGGTCAAATAAATACCGAGTTAATATATACTCGGAATAACCATCAAAGTATCAATTCAATAAATCACTGTCTTCACAATATCAATCACTAACTAAATCTCAGAATTCAAGCATCAACTGTTAACCGATCCGAACCTGACAATCCTACAATTTATTATTCAGCTCCATTGAACAATTTATAGTGTAATTGATTTTATTATCTGAAATCTTATGTGATTTTGTTAAACGATTTGTTTTATTGATAGATAATTTATCATTGATCGACAATTTATTACCCTTTTGGTGAGCATGATAATATTTTTTATTTTATAATGCAATTTGTAACAATAATTTTAATTAACCTTATCGTAATTTATGTAATTTTAATTGGATTTCTTTTTGGCTAACTTTATTTCTGATCATGGGCGTCCGCAAGGGAGGCAAGAAGGGGCACTTGCCCCCCCTGATTTCCCAAACCATTCTATTTTCGATTAATTTAAACACATTTTAATAGACGCGCTCAAATAATGTTGGAAAAACCCAAGACAAAAAAAATTAATAAAAAAATTTAATTTAAATAGGCTTCCTGTTTGTTTTTAATGTAAAACACTGTTTATTATTTATTTCACTCACTTTTTGATTTATAAATAAATTAATTAATAATGGAAAAAATAAAGGAACTTATCGACAAATTGTTAATTATCAATAAACCCTTTATTTTCTTATTTACTGATTGATTATTTTTAAATTCAAATTATGTATCTTCATTTTCGAATATAGATCAATATTTTTTTTCATTTTTTTTCGAACAATATTATTTTATTTGAGAAAATAACGATGAAAGGTTTGTGAGTTTTGATAAAAGAGAATGGAGCTAAATGCAGCACAGACAAAATGCCGAAGAGTTTTTAAGATCATTATTTCTCAAAGTGAGAAATTGGCAGAACAATTAAACATCCAGTTGATAATTCCCAGACAATTTAAGAGGCAAACACACCGTTCAAATAATGGTGGTTCAACTGTTGAAGAATACTTTCGAAGATCTGTCTTTATACCATATTTGGATTCAATCATCTCATCATTGAAAAGCAGATTCAATGACAATAACAAAATCAATTTTAGTCTATTTTCACTTCACCCAGTGGAAATGTTGAAACTTTCAAAAGATGAATTCAAAACTCACACAGAAAACATCATAATGGAGTATCAAATTGAAAACTTTGATGCTGAGGCAAGCACTTGGTTTAAGATGTGGTCAAATAAAAAGTCGGATTTTGAAATCAAAAGTCGCAATGGAATGATGGATTTTTTTCAATTCACAGACCTTTTTCCAGCTATTAAGAAAGCAGTTCTTATTGCTTTAACTTTGCCAGTGTCAACTTGCGCCGTTGAAAGATCATTTAGCACACTGAGAAGAGTCATAACGTGGCAAAGGTCAACAATGTGTGAAAATAGACTTTCTGGACTACATGATGAGTGTTCGTCGTGACAGGATCAAAGACAGTAAAGATAAGCGAAAAATAATTTACAAATTGATCAATTTGGTCAAGATTACAGACGTTTTCAGTTTCTTTTCAAAAAGTAATATTTATGAATAAGTCTGTAATTTTGTTTTATAATTGAATAAATATTTATGGAAAATATACAACAAAGAACTTTTTTACGTTTTTTGATTCTGTTTATTCCTAAAATCACATTAATGTTTCAACGATAAAAATGACTTTAATTGAAACCATCAATATAGGGTTAATCTGATAGTATATAGTAAAAATATTTTTTTCGTAGATGAGCATAACAAGAATTTAAATGATACTAATTGTTGTATGTTTAATTATTACATTAATATGTAGAAGTTCTCTACTTTGTTTTTTTTTGCCCCCCCCCCCTTGGAAAAATTCCTGCGGACGCCCATGTTTCTGGTAAAGTTCATTTTAATGTAAACATAAGAAAATAAACATGAGCAATAAAATAAACATAAGAATTTTATGAAATGATTTTAATATGTTGAAAAATAAACGAATAAAATTTATGAAATGATTTAACATATGGGTAAAATAAATAAATCTTCTAGAAATAAAGTCAACCATCTTTATAAGCACCTGAAACAGAAAATTTGTATAAAGGCAGATCGAATTTTAAATCAAACCAACACAAAATGGTAATCTCAAACAATTTCTAATACCAGAATCAGATAAAAATAACAATTCACAATTACACGCACTACATACATTCACCCAATAGGAGGAAGACAAGTATTGTTTACATAGAGGTAGAAACTGAATTTACAATAATAACATTTGTACAAATTTCACAAACGAAAAATTGTTAATTTTAAAAAAGAAAGTAATTGTTATTTTATAAACTTTTATAACACTTTTTGTCTTTTGATTTATCTATAAGGATCATCCCTCATAGGTTGAAGTTTCAAATATAAATATTTGAGACCTCAACACAAACACTATAATGTATTTGTTAAATATGTTGAACACTTGAAGCATGTGGTCACAAAAAATTTATTTTGATATTTAATTAATGACTTTTCAAATTTTTTCTTTGTATTTCTCTTCTAAACTCTTCTAAATACTCATAACTTTTTACTGTTTAATCGATTTGATTGATGAGTACGTTTGTTCCATGATGGTAATAATGAAGGGTCAGTGGAATTCTGGAGTGAAGAAATGTCGATGCATATTTATACAGTGAAAACGACCAAATGAAGTGCGATATAATTAATAAAAATAACAATTAGTTCAGTAAACAAATGAGACAAGGAAAAATACTAAAACAAAAAAACAAGAATAAAAACTCGACTTAAATATTAAATACGAATGACCAGCAAATGGATTATATTTCTAATGCTGATGTCTATGGCAATTAGGACCTAGCTTCATCGATGAAATTATTCAGAACTTCTGGACGTATTTCATGCTGTACCCTTCTCTTTGTCTTAATAGCAAAACAAAAACGCATTTGAAAATCATTTATTTATTTGCACTTTCTAACTCTGACAATCAATCAAATGGCTTGCTATGTAGGAAGTGCTAACTTTGCACTCAGGTTTCGTGCTCAAATAATAGCAGTAGCACGCGCGGCAATGCTCCGACAGGTAGTAGGCGGCATAAAAGCACAATGCGTGTGGATGATTTCCCGATCGATCTTGAGTTATATACGCTTGATAATAATCCTCACAGTCCGCGATCCAGGAGTCATCAAATGTAAAATCTGCACATTTCTGAGCCTCACTTCTACCAATCGAGTAGACTGCGATCATGATGCTAGAAAATGAATTAATTAACAAACTGCGGTTAATTAAATTGAAATTAACCTTAATAAGATAAACTTGTTCATGTTTGATTATTTTAATAAATATTGATAGAGTATGAAAGTTTTTATAGTAAATTTGGAGTCGGAATATCTTTTAATCTTTCCTATCTGTATCGGAACATATGCCATGATTGGGGATTTTGTCTTCAATGCTCTTCAACTGGTGACACAGCTAACCCATGGCAATTAATTTTGATTGCATTTGTCGGTGATCAAACTAATAATAATAATAATAATAATAATAATAATAATAATAATAATAATAATAATAATAATAATAATAATAATAATAATAATAATAATAATAAAAATAATCTTACTAATTATCCTATATCGAAAAAAATAATGATCCATAAAATTACTAAAACGCAAAACAAACGAAATACTAATGTTATTGTGTGTGCTCAAATAAATATGAAAATTAAATTAAAATTTATCTGAATTTAATTTTTTATTACAACTTAAAATTATTTATATATTATTATTTATCTCTTCATTTTCATACGACTTTATAATTCAAATACGCTTAGCAAAGTCAGAGAATTTATTTCCCTAATCAAAGTTAATGGTGGAACTACTGAAGGTGTTTCTGGAGTTCTAGAAGTTGAATCGACAGGACCAGTATCGAAGACCAAATTGAATTAAAATGAATGAACGAAAAATTTAAAATGCATGTATCAAATGCATATAACAACTATGTTCAATTATTACACTATATAAAAAATAATTTTAATATATATTTGGCCCGTCACGTTTTTAATAGGTATAAATGATGCTTCAAACATATCTTGATACAGTATGCCACTAACATTTCACATTCTTTTCTTCAAGTAACCAATTTAGTAACATGCTTTTTTATGCAAATGACGATGAAGAACTAATTCCATAATAACAAATGGTGTAAAAGAGATCAATTGCCTTGTTACCATTGTTTGTTAAAAATTCACCTTTCTAGTTTAAGTTAAGTCATAGTAATCTCTTCCCTTAATGCCAGGAAGTCAAGTAATCAAATTATAATCCTTCAATATTATTTTCTTATCCTCATTGTATTGAAGGATGTCTAGTGAATCTTTAATAAATAGGATAAAATCAAAAAACTCAACAACATTTATTAATGCAAATTTACACTCCCGATAAACATTCATGTCAATAAATTCTATTGTCATAAACAAGTGCTAATACTATTTTTCATTCATTTTCATGATTTATTATCATTTCGGCAGGCACGATTCATTATGAACTAATTTTTTGTGTTTGAGCTTGAATATCAGTATTATCAGGAGAACTAGTCGTATAAATGTTAGAATTGTTTGAATCAGGAAGAAAGATTTGTATTGATCAAACTGTATTACTAACCCAGATGTAAGGGGAGCAAGAATAAGACCTAAAGCCTGACAGAATCTCGTGAGAGGGTAAGCAATTATTCCTGGTCGACATAAAACGTCTTCAGCAAGAGCATATGTGTATCCGCTGGTGAAAGCCATAACAAGACCACAAATCAATGCCAAAAAGTGGGCATCCCCATTTGAGAATGAATCAATATGAATGGCTTGTGTAATGTGCCAACTCATGAATATGACAGTCAAAATTCCACTGGCTATAGTATAAATATGCAAAAGATGGTGACGTAATTGATCACCCAAACCAACAGAAATTACAAAGCCAATTACCTCTCCACCACCAAAGGACATCATTATTAACGAAGCCTTTTCCAGACTTTCTTGAATTTCCACTACCATGTAATCGACCAAATTCAACACGACATTGTATAAAATCATCGTATGCAGAGCTCTTTCAACTAACCATATAATCGATGCACTTTCTCGGAGAACATTCCAAGTTTCAGAACTAAAAAAGAAATTCTTTATTTCTGGAGCGTGTGGTATTTCAGAAGCAATTGAAGGTCTTTTTAAATCTTCGCTGGCTTCATCAGAGCTAACAGAATAAATTGATTGGTCATTCTCCCAAAATTCGATTTCGTTTACTTCTTCATATGATTTACACTGTTGATCTGGATGATCTGGACACTTCGATGATGGTTCTGCTTTATAAGGTTTTTCAACTTGAAATGTTGAAACTGCAGGTTGATCGTAATTTTTCGGTTCAACTATGCTTGTAATCATGATGGCAATTACTAACAGAATCGCAAAGAATAGGTAAACTTGTTGCCAATGGGTTGTTTGTAGAATCACTCCGAAAAGAGGGCACATAATGACAGTTCCCCACGGTCCAGCATCTGTGAATGCACTGACAAGTACATGATACTTATTCTCCTTGGGGAATATTTCGGTTAGTCGAATAGCAATAATAGATATTATAACGGATGTCCCGATTCCTTGGATAATCGAATCAGTAACAATAAGAGAGTCTGGTTGAATAATGAAATTTGTCAATAAACAGCCCAAAAGAATAATTATCGCACATTGAACTGAAATTCTTCCTCCCAAAGCTGGAGTTTGGAATCTGATTAAAAATCCAGTGACAAAGGGACTGCCTGCTAGCGCTATTGCAACACCTAAATCTCCAATGAAATTAAGTGAAGAGATCGAGCATCTATGAGCTGCCAATGTACATGTCTTATTTTGAAAATGAGCCAACACCACTCCAAAGCATCTACCTTTCCCCGATAAAATTATACTGAGAAATACGGCACAAAATATCGTGACGTGTTTTCTCAAATTCATTAAATTTTGCGATTGGATCCACGGCCATTTCAACGTTGACAGATACTCAAGAACTTTCATTTTTCAGCTCAAAAAAAATTTGCAAAATATTTCCCTTTACTAATTTGGCTTGATAATGACAGGATGTAATTATAAATCTGTGCAAACCGGCAGCCTAGATGTGAAATATTGACAACTACTGATGAAATCAATTTAGCTAGTGAAGACAGCTCCATAAAAATTCTAAATTGCCGACAAATAAGAAAATCAATAAATTTCCATATTAAATAATATTTTAATAACAATGAATATTTTATGTTTTAATATTTGTGAAATTTGTATGTGTGGTTTACAGAAGATAAAATTTAACAAGGAATCCGGTGTACGGGATATCAGAATCCCACGAACCAACTAGGCAAATCGAGTATTTCACGTGTTAAGTTCACAACTTACATAAAAAATTAAAAACCCAAATCAAAGGCGATTTATTAACTGAGAAAACTTCCAACAAAAGCAGAAGAGAAAAGGAAATCAAATAAAACACTCGAATGTCACGACTGAATAACAAATCGAAAATTTATTAAAAATCATTACAAATTTAAAGAAATACATCTAAATAAGCCCTATAAAATCAATTGACCAGAAGAAATAATTCCATTGTACAATAATAATAATAATAATAATAATAGCTCATATCTGATTGCCTCCACACGCATCACGCGCTTGCGATGACATCAAAATATAATCACCCTAATTGGCTGATAATTACCGAGGCGCACTAAATAATTTGTCTATTGGATTGTTCGATCGATTCACAACCGCGAACAACATTGGAACATTAAAAATCAATAATCAGAAAACCAATATATAAATGTCGAATTTTCATACCAATCTATTATCGATTTAGTGTAAATATTAATTAATAGATCAATAATCAATTTCAAACGTCCATAGATTTAGTAATCGATGACTCAGTTAGTGGGGAAATTAATTAAGCGAAAAAAATTAAATAATCTAATATCAAAATTTCAAACCAATCAATTATCAATATAATGGGAATATTAATAATCAATATAATGTTTACAAAACCAATAGATATACATATGAACAGCTCATAACCGGAAACCATAATCTAGTAACAAATCAAAAAAAATTGATGATAATAATAATAAGAATAATAATAATAATAATAATAATAATAATAATAATAATAATAATAATAATAATAATAATAATAATAATAATAATAATAATAATAATAATAATAATAATAATAATACTAATAATAATAATAATAATAATAATAATAATAATAATAATAATAATAATAATAATAATAATAATAATAATAATAATAATAATAATAATAATGGATTCAATCGATTTGTGACACATTGCTTCGGGGACTCGAGGAATCATCATCGGTTACCGCATCAAGTTCTGCCGAAGTACAGAAATTGGAAATCCGGTGCAGAACCGAATTCGGATTTGACTGGGAATTAGAAACTGTTGCAAGAAGATTGAGACCAGATTGGGGAAATCGGCGTTGAGCAAGAGGGGGGAGATTAGTCAATCGACTAATGATACTCGAGGAGCCACAATTTGCTGATGACACAAATGAGGAGGTAATCGGTTTCTGATTGACTGTTGTTGTAGCATAGGGAGAATTGGTGATTGCCTTGTGCAAGTGAGGAAGAGGATAACCGAGAATGTTGTTCATTATAGACTTTACAGTGAGTCGATCTAGCCAGGAAGGCAATGTGCGTTGACTATCTACGGTAGGATTATCTATACTAGTTATCTTGACATCATTAGTTCGAGATAGACTATAATCTTTCTCTTCATTGATTCCAAATGAGCTAACTTCATTTACAGGAGTGTTATCGTGATATATTGTCTTTTTTGTTCCTTTCTCGCTCAATTGAAAGTTCAAATTAAATGCAGACGTATTATCTTTTCTATGGGTGATGTTTGCACTGGATATATTGTTAATATATTTGGAATTTGTATCGATCTGCAATAATTACCAGGAACAATAGAAATTGTAAAGAGAATATTTATACATCTATAATTATCAATGTATAGTTGTATGAATGAATAAGTTATAACTTTCTTCAACAAGTTATGTTGTTATAACGCGTTCTAATTCTAACATGGCAAACACATCAGGACCAGAAGATGATTTAGAAAAATTTATTGAAAAGGTTGAAAGATTTTTTGAGTTGCTGCAAATACCTGAAGAACTCAAAGCAATGTTTGCGAAAGAGTCATTATTTATAGAAGCTGTTAAGAAAAATGAAATATCAAAATCATCAAGTGATATTCTACAATTTTAGCCTTGGATTTGAACGCTGCCTAATCCTATCGAATAAGTAACGACTTATGGGCCGAATTATTAAGAAAAATTGACAAGTTAGACATAAATATTTTGAGGCGTGATTTAAAGGAAGAATTAAAATCATATTAATTACAAAATGCACTAGATAATCAAGGACTGAAGAAAGATATATAAATACAAGATTTAAAAAATGTATGAAGTTAAAGAAATAATAGAAAGAGCTGAAGGAAATCAAAATAGAAGTCAGCCGGAATACATACAACAATGATTTATGAAGCATCAGAAAATATTTAAAGGCAGTCTGAAAGAATTCGAAGAAATGATTAACTTTTAATTCACTGAAGATTCAATATAGAAGACAAACAATTATCACATAGAAAATAAAACGTCAATGTTTCAACAGATAATTAAATCAGGTAAAAATTGATTATTCCAGACAAAGAAACAAAACAGATGAAAATCAAGTAAAAAACATGAGAAGATGTTGAGCATGTCGTGGGAGCTGAACTTACGAACAATATTTGCCACTAAAAAGGCGATCACCGTAAAAAATAGAACATTTTAAATATCAATGTATTGCTGTATAACAACCGAAACAAATGGGAAAATAATGGTTCACCAATTTTGAATGATATGATGGAGAACCAAACGATAGAAGACCCAAGCGATTATGCTTCGACACCAAAAAACGTGACACCACAAGGGCAGAATTAAATTTCATTAATATTTAGATAAATTTATGTAAAGGTATGAATGATTGATTGTAAATGTCTGCTGGAAGCAATTTCAATAATTGTAATAATTTAAATTTTAAATTGTATATTGGTTATGAGTCTACAAAGATTTCTACAAAGATTTCTACAAAATTATCATCGCACCTTTATATCTGATGTTCATAACTTGATATTAGTTATTCTTCCTAATAGGACTTATAACATTAGTTTTTTCACATATATCTAATAGACATGGAGTTATTATGCAGTTTTATTATTAAAAAATGTCTACACTTGGTCTAGCATTCATAATATCATATTTAATTAAAGATTTTTAAAATTTCTCAACATTAGTAAATAAATAAGTTAATAATACAATTAATGACAACTTATTTATAATAATAATAATAATAATAATAAAATGATAATTTAAGCCTTTTGCTGCAAATAATGTATTTAATGAAAAAAATTTCGACTATAAGATAGTCCTTGTCAATCAAATAATAATAATAATAATAATAATAATAATAATAATAATAATAATACACTCATACCTCGCTATACGGCTGCTCTTTATACGGCTTTTCGCTATAACGGCCTACTTTAATTACGGCACTTTTTCGATTTACGGCCTAAAATGTTTCGTTATACGGCCAAAAAAAGTGTGAATTGTGTATGTGAAAGTGTATGGAATTGTATCAAAATATTTGATTCGTTATGCGGCGTTTCGCTTTTCGGCCAACTTTCCTGGAACGTATCTAGGCCGTAAAGCGAGGTATGAGTGTAATAATAATAATAATAATAATAATAATCATAATAATAATAATAAAAATAATGATTACTTGGTTTATTCCTGCGGTAGAATATGTGGAAGTATTGGAAGTGAAACTAGCAGATTGTATTGGATTGATTGGATCATCTAATTAAAGGAATAAAACTGCTACGTGAAACTATCGTCAATTTACCATAATCAGCATCATCACAGTCACTAGAAACAAGTGAGGAATGCAAACTTTGATGAATTTGTGGTGAATGTTCAGAATTCGGTGAAGAAGGAGATGGAGATAACATCAAAGGTTGCTGGCCTCTGAAACAAACACTTTGTGATTGTTCTTCAAACAAGGCCTTAGTAATGCTGGGTGTGGCTAAATTTTGCCATGTTCTTAAAGTTTGTGAGCCCTCTATTGGCTTGACCAATTGCAATTTATCTGGCATCCTACAAATATATAACCGCTTAATAAAAAGAATGACCTTAGAAATAATGATATAAAATCAATGAAATTAATTAATTAAATTCAGTCAAAAGTGCTTCTTGTTCAACCATTGATTCGAACTGGAAAAGTCGTTTAATAAAATTTGGTCCTACAAATTAAGATTCTTTGTTAACGGACGTGATCAATGTGCAAAGGAGATGAACAATAACTATAGAAAATTGAGTGATATTTATTACTTGTATATAATAATTGATCAACGATTTATCGACATTCAATAGTCGATCATAATCATCATCATCATATCAGACCCTCAAACATACACAATACCGATAGCACATCAAATGGCGCATCACAATGTCACCACAACTAAATCGTTTAAAATCATTTCATCAACATCATTAGATATGAATGAAGAATGTTAACATTGCAGTATAAAATCGCATTATAAAAACAATCCATTAGCTATTGCGATTGTTGTTTAATCTATTTATTTACGGCGATTAAATGGCGAACGGTAATTAAATGTTGTTATTGATCATTACCCGATTCATTGATAATTATGGGCTATTAATAATCATGTTGTTGTGATCATAATGATCTATTTATAGCAATTTACATTGAATCATAGTTGAGCTATATCATGGTATATAATGAGATAGGAACGAATGCCAACCTATTGCAGTTAATATGGCAAATGTAACCCTAATTTTATATTTCCTAGGTCTTTAAAAATATGATTTTTGTTTTATTCGAGTTAGAATTAGAAAATTTTATTCATCTAAAAATGACAAGTTTTACAAAAATCACAAAAAATGGGGATTATATTTAATCCTCATACTATGTAATGACAAAAAAATACCTTTAAAAATACTCAGTTTAAGGAACACTTATAAAATTATTATATTCTTCTTTCTATAATTACATGATTTTTTTTTGTAGTTTAAAGTTAAATTTAAAAAATTCAAGTTTTTCGCACAAATGACAATGACAGAGTTCACAATGTACTATTTTATTGCAATAAGAGCATACAGTTCTTGATTTAGATCTCTGTGCTTGTGTACTACAGACCACAGCTCTTTATTTACGCTCGGCTAATTTCAGAGTGCTTATTTTTTATATTTTACTATTTATATACTGCTGGCGTGTATTCACTTCTAAAAGAACTCACTGGCACTAAAACATCGAATTTCAAAAAGTATATGCTTTGTTCGTCTCTAAAAAGAATTCACTCGATCTAAGATAAATATCAAACGAAACTTGTTCAAAGAAGCAATATATGCATTATTTTTGTTAAATTTAACCTTTACCGTATATGTATGTTGTATATTCAAAATAAAAGGTCGATATATCGGCTTTAGGGTACTAAGAGGTCTAAACATCAATAAATTTAGATATCTCATGACAGAAAGTCATGAAAGTTTAAGTAATATAATGGATGAAAATGGGAATTAAAAATAAATATCTAATATTATCAATCAATGTTTAGTATATGCAATTATTTTTGTATGTATTTATTTGTTGCAACACTTTAACAATATATAAAAAGCATTTTTCTTTCACTCAAATACTTAACTGAAAATGTATGAATTGTGACGCAATTTGTGGTTATCCCTAAAAATCTAATGCCTTATCGATATCGAATAAAATAAAATATTTGATAATTTTGCTTCACCCGCTCTTCAATCATTAATCATTCTTGAGGTATTTCTATAATTTATAATCAATTAATTAACCCCTTCCTAACATGTCATCCTCTTTTTTTAAACTAGGAATTATTATTAATAAATTCGTTTCCGTATTTGAAGTTATAATTGATAATTGCCATTGATAATTATGAAATACGAAATGCGACTTGCTGACCTTTGATCAACCTGTTATATCGATATTTATAAGCGGTTCACATTCGATATTATCTACAGCTACATTTGTACATTGCTCTGATTTCCATAATTTCTTTTATCTTCAAATCTTCTATATAGATCTTTGACATTTCATTTCATTTTTTCATTTAACCAGTGATTTCACCTAATGTATTTCCAATCTCATTTCCATATTTCCTTTACATTGTATAGGAAACAATATATAAACTCAAAATCTTTCAGACTCAATTATATTCCAAATCAAAACCAATTATGTAATAATAATAGTAAAATAATAATATTTAAAATGATCGAACAGATTCTGTTAAATGTGATTCTAAATTTAGATTGGAAAATCCATCATAGTTAATCAATAGTTAATCAATGGCATTAGTGTAAAATATGCTGTCTACACACAAAGATGTTAATTTTGTATATGGTAGAATTGGAAAGGTTCTAATTCCCTATCAGAATTTAAATTCTGATGTATTGCTAACAATTGAAAAGATATGGTGTCATTAAAGACTACTCATAAATTGACAGTTAAATTTGGGTGCTCTTATTCATCCACCACATTCAACTGACTTGGCATCATTAGATTTTCACTTATTCTGTCCTTTGCAAAATTCATTTTATTGAAATAATGTTGATTGCCAAGAAGTCTGCAAAATATATATCTCACGATTTTTTTGCTAAAAAAGATAAAAAATTCTGGGAAGATGGAATTATGAAGTTGTCTATAACAATATTAATAAAATTTGATATTACAATTTTAGATATTTTCTTATCGTTTTTAAAAATCAATAAAATAATTCTATAAACCACTTTATAAATGATATGCCGAAGATTTTTGTGGAATTAAAATCTATTGATTTTATTGATTATTATTCTTAGTTTTATTGATTAACATCACATACTGAGTTTTATTTTTTTAACCTAAAAATGAGTTTTAAATCCTTTTTAACTTCATTTCAAAAAGTCTAATTTTACATTTATAATTTAACCACACATCGAATTTATTTTTATTAGCACAAAAATGATAACTAAATTATATCTGCTAAACAATCCTGGCATAGGTTTAATCAGATATTTTAAAATTCATAATTTTATTAGTAGTTTTTTTGGACCCCAAACTCAATATGAGTGTTAATATCGATTAAAATTATTGATTATTACATTCTTTTTAATTCATTTTGCTAATACTATAAATCAATAAATATTTTTGATAGATCATTTTATAAAGGATGTACGGAAAATTTGTGTAATTATCATTATTATTATTGATTATTTTCTTTTGATTTTATGTTATTAAAGATAAATAAATTTAAAAAACGTGCAGATAATTTGGATAAAAATAAAATTTATGGATTTTACTGATTATTTTTGTTAATTTTATTAGTATATTTTAATTACTTTTATTATTATTATTATTATTATTATTATTATTATTATTATTATTATTATTATTATTATTATTATTATTATTAATAATCTGACTAACTTATAAATATTCTGCGGGTGCAAAGATTGGGAATCAGAATTGAGGATGTTGGTATTTAATGATCGAATAGTCTGGCATCGGTTTTGCCTATGACGGAATGCCTCTAAAGCGCAATAGGAAGCAACCGTATTAGCAGACGCTTCTTCAATTTGTGAATCGAGGAAAGATTGGTCAATATCACTAGTATTGTTTCTATACATTCGACGTCTTTCACAGTCTTCTTGAATGCTTTTCCGTAATAAATAATTCCCACCAGATGGTTCTTGGAGTGATGTTTCAGCTTCAGTGTTGATAAAAGAAGAAGCTAGATCTTCCGTAAAACCACTACTAGTTTCATCTGTATCT
Organism: Schmidtea polychroa; assembly: GCA_959609185.1. Lineage (NCBI taxonomy): Eukaryota > Metazoa > Platyhelminthes > Tricladida > Dugesiidae > Schmidtea > Schmidtea polychroa. Next base: position 241,783 of record CAUHTR010007680.1, read on the forward strand.
TGCCAGCTACTGTTGATCGTCCTGGCTTGTTCCATTACTCTAATTGCGCGCGATTGCTCGGCTAATAGGGTATCTTTCCTACTTGTATCTTCGAATTCCATAGCTAATGATTGACCAATATCAGGAGATAAAGATCTGAAACCTTGGATTTGTTTCATCATTTCCTTCTTACATTTTTTATTTAATTGGCGTATTTGATCCTAAACAATTTGCTTGCCGTTAAAGAAACTAGATGAAATCATCTAATACTTGTTTCTCAATCAGTAGATTAAGACATTCATCGTAACGATCTCTGAGATCCGTCAATTCTTTGGTCAAAGTGAACTGTTTCGTTTGATGGTCTCGTAATTGCGAAATGAGATGATCATTCTCTGTGAGAAGCTGAAGCGTAGAACGCATTTATTTATTATAAATTATAAATTTGATATTACTAAATAGATTATGTAAATAGTAATGTTCCTGACAATTTGGTAGAATAGTATGCAAAATAGATAATATATGTCAAAGATAAATTAAAGTAAATGGTTTGATCTATTTCTGAATTAATTAATTTGTACAATTTAATACTAAAAACTAGAATTATTTACAAGAAAATTACCTTTGCAATGACATCCATTTATCGTGATGAGCAGATTAAACATTATGTCACTGTTTGCATACCTCATTTAGTTGTGCAGAATTATAAATATATTTTACTACAATATATTTCGACAGAATCACTATCATCTTCGGGGAGAATTGAAAATCAAACTAAATCAATATAAATTGCTCTTTTTAAACAAACTAATTAACTAATTCATTAATTTTTTTTTAAATTAATTTCGCTAAAAATTCACAAAAGTCTGTTTTTTCAATTCAGACTTTAAAAATTATAAAACATTTCAACGTTGGAAGGTGGTATCTAATTCCTGTTTTTTAACTTCGTATTTATTAGTGGATTTCAATTTTTAGATGGAGTTCGGATCTTGGTTATGAATATTTATGTTGTGGGTGCAATGCCACATACATTGGAATGACTGTCCGTCATCTCCGTTTTCAAGTTCCTGATCACAATCGACTGAAGGAATTGATTAATATTAGTAAACACAATTTTGTGAAAAATTTATTAAAATGTTGTTTGATTTCAACAAGTGTGAGTTTTAAAATTTTTAAAGTTTGAATTGCAAAATCAGAATTTTATGAATTTTTAGCGAAATTAATTTAAAAAAAATAATGAGTTAGTTAATTAGTTTGTTTAAAAAGAGCAATTTATATTGATTTAGTTTGATTTTCAATTCTACCTGAAGATGACAGTGATTAGTGGATATATATTGGATATATATTGGATTTGGTGCTTTTCGTTATATTTTAACTATATTTAATAAATATAGATAGAGTCTAGGCGAAGAAAAGCATTTTCAAAAAATATGTGAAAGTTTTGATGGATTTTGAAGAAATAAAACGATAGCTAGCAAATGCAAGAAAATTTAATTTTAGGAAAAATATTAGAAGCTTTAATAGAATCAATTGGAAAAGAAATAATTCTGCGAACCAAAAAATATGTCAGGAGTGTTGAATTGGAATTGGCTTTAAAATGTTGATGGGGAAGTGTAGTCAATTCTAAAATATGATGTTTAAGTTCTTTTTTCGTGATCTTTTACAATTATATTTCATTTAATTATTCAAAATATTTAATAATGTTTAAGAAATTTTACTGAAGCAAGTTTATTTTAAAGTGAAGAATATGATTGGATTTAGTATTTTTATTAGAAATACAAACGTGTTTATTAGCAAATGAATTGGAGAAGTGACAAAGAAAATACTATTAAGAATGAAGAATTATTTGACCTAACAGTAACGATGTAAATATTTTTGAATCAATCAACATTAGATGATGTATTTCGAGGATTGTTGCATTTAGAATGCTTGGAAACGTCAAGTCTCGACATTGTTTGAAAGAGCAATGTTACATATCAGCACCACATTAAAAACCGTAAAAACATGTAAAATCCAGCCGATTAACAAATCTCAATTGTTTCATCCATTTTAAATTTGTTCTCGGAGTTAATAATAAATATAATTAACAATTAATCCATCAAGATTAGTTCCAAAGATGAAAAAAGGTGAAACCAATTCTGAAATCGGCTTCTTGTAGGAAATAATTCAAAGTTAACCCACTTGTAGAATGATTTGCCTTTACCGGTTCTGTATGTAATAAAAATGCTGTAATATAAAATTGAAAATCAATTAATTGGTGTTAGATAAAGTATCAAACAAAGTAATATTAATGAAATTGTAACTATATTACATCTTTAGTTGTAGAGTTAATAAACTCTGGCAAATATTGTCTCTTTATAGATGCGGCTTGATGCAACCTCCTGGGGGTAAATGTAAGGAACCTTATTCAATAACCTCCTGATTCCACCCATGCGATAATATATTCAATATAATTTCTTACCCCATATCAAATACAATCAATTATCACCGACATATTGATGATCTACGTGATCAGATACCAAACTACCAGTTGTGCAAATCATGCAAATTCATTTCACTCACCACAAAATTTACAGTAATCTCAACCAATCAAAATATGTAGTTCATAAAATGCCAAATGATGAAACTGAAAAAAGAAATTCAACTTAATATTCTACTTATATTTTGTCAGTAAGATATTTATTTGTATTATTATAGTATACAATAAAATAAAAATTCAATAAAATGAAATATTGTGTTGTTATATTGTGAATATTTTATACATAAAAAATTACCAATTTGAAATTATTGATTTTCCCTCTTAGTTGTAAAAGAATATCCATAAAACAATTGATATTAATTATTAAATCAAGCAACCTTACCCGGTGGATTTTATTCTCTAGGTCGATATTAGTTGTCAGCAACCTGCTGATTTCCTCGTGTTGATTCAAATAATCATTAGTTTTCTTGTTCAAATCAGACGTCAATCGATCCACAGTTTTCGTCGAATCCAGCAACTGGCGCACGCAATCATCAATCAGTTGTTGTTCTTTGTTCTCCATGAAATCTGCGTGGCTGTACAAACTGTTGTGTTGATTACGGAGTTTTGTGTTCTCCTCTTCCAGTTTGCTAAGTTTCGACTCTAAATTTTTCAGATTTACTTTATCTAGCGAGAAATTGGACTCGGCCAAAGAGAAGCTGAATAGTAAGGAGAATATAAAACGGGATATCTTAACCACCATATTAGAAAAGGTTCGATAACAAATGAATGGATAATAAACAAAAAGTAACGTAAACAAAACTAATCGCCCTATATAGTCATGCAAAATAAATAAATATCATATTCATTTGTAACACCGAACACTATGAAAGCGAATTCGCCTAATCTTACAAATTAGGATGGTCACCGTGTTCATTGACAAATGAATGAAAACTCTCGAAGTCATCCTCCTTATAAGTTCTGGAAATCCAATTATTCAGATTATCGATTATTGTGCATCTATACAAATTTCATTCAATTCAAAAAATATCTAATTTAATTGATTATTATTATTATTATTATTATTATTATTATTATTATTATTATTATTATTATTATTATTATTATTATTAATATTAATATTAATATTAATATTATTATAAGAACTTTTTTTCAAATTTCACCAGTGATTTCTTTTCAATTGACATTGTATTTATTAGAAAGCTTGACTATGAATCAGTAAAGATATCGATGTTTTTTTATATTCGCAAATTTTCGACAATGCCTTTTTCAAGTGATTTTGATACAAAAAAAAATTTTTTTTTGATTATCATTATTATGGTTAATATTGTCTGATATGATAAGCTCAATCCCATCCAAAACTAGGAGAATAATTACCATACGCGTGGCCTCTCAGCTACCTCATCTTGATCAATATTCAGTAATTTCAATCAAATATTGAATATGATTGAATGATATGATTTATACAGTGGGTATCGGTTGGGAATGTAGACGACAACAGACCAGCAATCAGTGCCAGTGTAAATACATAAATCGGTGGACAAATACCCTATTAGTCATTAATATGTAGTGGAATCCGACCTGTTTTAGATTTTCTCAAGCTGGTAAAAGCAATATTTCAATTGCTTTCACGATAAAATAAATTATATTCGTAAAGAATTTACAGTTAGAAATAAATTCACATAAATAACCATAAATTTTAGGTTTATAAATATAATAAGCTAGTTATTAGTATAGGGAGTATTTCGTTTGAGAATTGTTATATCGTTTAGCCTAAATGTGTTCAGGTTAAGGATGGCTAGTAGTTGAAGGTATTTAAGCAGATAAGGAGTTATAAAAATAAATATAAAAGAAAGTTTAAAAATAAATAATTTCCTTCGCTAGTAACAGTTTGCGTGTTGATCCTATCAACTATAACCATGGTCAGACAAAATTTTGAATTTTTGCTAGTTAAGAACATATATTAAAACCATATTTAAAAAATTACATATACTGGTCATATAATTAAAATGATAAAAAAAAGTTTGTAGGAATAACATTGACATTTTTAAATATATTTTTTGTGTAATGCAACAAAAAATTCTCATGCTAACGAATTACAAAACTGATTATTTCAATATTCGAGTCCCGTGTAAATTATTTCCTAAGTTGATTGTTCCAGTGTTCCATTTTTATCATTAGTCAGAGTGAACCCTCACCTTGTTGTCTTGGACATTAATAAAATGTTTTCCCAAATTATGTTTAGTTTACATAGTTTACATAATTTACATAATTTTACATAATTTATTATTGATTTATTCAAAAAAACTCAATAAATGATCAGGTGGCCAACACGAAAATCACATTCCTAAGTTAAGTGCCAATTATTGAACGAGCAAAATATAGTCAAAATAAAAATGATCGCAATGGATAATCTCCGAAATGATAAATAAATAAATTCGTTATAATTTTGGATAGTTAATTGCGACAATATTTGTTGGAGTAATTTAAGTGAGTAATTTCATTTCCGGCACAATTATGCATTCGCCTGTCGAGTTTTGGAGTATTTCAAGTTTTGAGTATTTCTTGATTGAAAGAATTATACGATAAATAAACCGAATCTGAACAAAGATTTATAATTAGATAAGACAATTTTTAAACATAGTAGACAGAATGCTTTTGATAGAAAGTAGGAAGACCATTAGAAATTGGTGGTTATTGTGAAATTTGACAAAAGTAATACTACAGTAGTGCACTGTTGATGCCTCCGTGTGAATGAAAGTGCTCTAATCAGAAAATTAAGGTCCACGTCTCATATAGTAATCATCAGTGATAGATGTATACATTCAAAGGCAAAATTACCTCAAGGAAAATGTACAAAAATAAAAAGCAATTATCATGCGGAACAAGTGAAAAATCAAGGAAATGTAATTGAAAACCCAGCTACTTCATTTCATATTTTCACCAGCATAATGCACTAAATCACAAAAGTTAATTGAAAAGCTTGGTGTTCAAACATTTTTAATTTTATTTGATAATGAACTTGTTATCATCATACAGATCCAACCGAAAGCACCAATTATAAATATCATTGAGAATCGATAAAACTGAATTTGCACATTTGATGACAATAGATATTTGCAAGCATATAAGAATAATTGTTAGAGTGACAACATTATTATAACTTTATTGAACATTTTCTGTAGTTTTTGGGTGGAGGTTGGTGAAATTAATGGGGAGAGTTCACCTGAATGAAGTAATATGCTGTCAGTATATATGCAAATACAGAATAAATCGCCATTATAGATAGATAACCATTGAGCGAATTCTATAAAAAAGGATATGTAGAAATATTTGTGGCATAGGACAACCTTTTTCATTCATTGTACAAGTACACTCCTGAGTAATTTTTGACCAAAAAAAATATTTAGCTATAAATGTAATTTCCAATGAAAGTGGAAAAATATGTATCAAACAATTTTGAAATGAGAAATATGAGACAAACAATACAATGTTATTCAAAGTTGTGAAAATTGTGAAAATTGCAAAATTATAACAACTCCAACGAAAGAAATAAATTCTAAAATCTGGGAATCCATGTTATTAGAATATATTGATTTTTGTAATATCGTCACAATATTAAAAAAATAAATGGATGTTAAAATAAGGGGTTAGGAAATTATACACTGTGATAGAGGGAAATCTTTTGAATGCAAAGGTATGGAAAATATAATGGAAAATATAATTCAAGTATTAACTATCATTCTGCAAACGAATAAATCGAAGGACAATTTAGAACAATAAAAGGCGCAGTTCATATTTCTTTAAAAGATAAAGACTAGGCTCACTTGTTAACAGAAATTGAGTTTATTATAAACTTTACTTACCAAACCACGATTGCCCAACTAGCTTGTGAAAGAGTATTTGGAAAGTGTATCTACAAAGAATGGTTGTTAAGGTAACCCGACAAAAGCGCGCAGGACAAAATTATATGTTCAAGTTATATGCTATTTCTCTCAAATAATCTCCAACTGGAACTGTTCCATACGTTGGCACCAAAGCCTGCTGGCGTCGATTTAGGCGCACGTAGTCTCGAATATTCCACATATGCAAAGCAAATCTTGTATTTGTGCGTCGGCCCCTTCTTTGTCTGCCAATGTACGTGTGCTCCCAGTATTCTGTCAATGGAACCATCAGAGGTGGACAATCATCCACCAAATCTTCAAATGCAGCAGGAACATCAGCTACAGAGACGAAGCTAAGCCCCAGCATCATTTTTACATGCATACGGAGATGCTCGTCATCACGATAAGCAATTGCGAGATTAAGCTGTTGAACTTTGCGCCACAGATTCTGTCCAAGATGGAATAGACATCCAACCAGCTGTGCTCCAGGGAAGACGACTGAGCATGCATTCTGGCTGGCCTTCTTATTTCTATCTTTGCGCGCTTTTGTCTGCTCGCTTTTGTCTTGCGCGCTTTTGTTACGGCGCCGGTTGTTAATTATGCCAGAGATTCAACTGCGAAAAGGAACGTAAAGAAAGGAACGAAAGAGGACGTACGATGGCCGTTTAATTAATGACAATGACAACTCGCACTTATTTAATCTACATTTCAATTTATGATTTAATTTTGTATAAGTGGAGCTGTCTAAATTTGCACATAAAATATTTATCCATCACTGGGAACCAATGGATAGGACATATGGAAATGAGATTGGAAATACATTAGGTGAAATCACTGGTTAAATGAAAAAATGAAATGAAATGTCAAAGATCTATATAGAAGATTTGAAGATAAAAGAAATTATGGAAATCAGAGCAATGTACAAATGTAGCTGTAGATAATATCGAATGTGAACCGCTTGTAAATATCGATATAACAGGTTGGTCAGAGGTCAGCAAGTCACATTTCGTATTTCATAATTATCAATGGCTTAATTATAACTTCAAATACGGAAACGAATTTATTAAAAATAATTCCTAGTTTAAAAAAAGAGGATGACATGTTAGGAAGGGGCTAATTAATTGATTATAAATTATAGAAATACCTCAAGAATGATTAATGATTGAAAAGCGGGTGAAGCAAAATTATCAAATATTTTATTTTATTCGATATCAATAAGGCAATAGATTTTTAGGGATAACCACAAATTGCATTACTATATGTATATTTGAAGTTGCCCATTTGACAGCTAACGAAAAAGATTTACCGGATTCCATGAATAAACTCAATCTCAATTCATTTTAAATGTTTAAAAATCACTAATAACTAATAGAAGTACCCGTCATAAAAATACTGTATTGTGACTTCGAAAAATAATAAAAATTTAGTATATGTACCGTTTATAATTTTTCGTTTTTCAACATTGTCCATTTAAAATCCAATATCAACCATTATAAACCAAAAATTCAAATCAATACGTTAAACTTATTTAAATTAAGTTTTTAATATTTAACATAATGAAACAGTGGTAAAAGGTATACTGAAATAAATTGAATAATTTATACATCAATCGATAATGTAATACATTAAATGTATGTCTCAAATAATATTGGAATAAGAATGTTGTGTCAAATAATATTGGAATAAGAATGTTGTGTCAATTAATATTAAAAGATATTGTGAAATTTTTAATGCATTTATAAATTGATTATATTATATTATCATTCGATAGTGAAAGTCGATTTTCGGATAACAGTATAAAAATGCTAGGTTGTGAATAAAGTAATTAAAAAGTTTTTAATTAAATATGTAATAATAAGAGAAAATAGCGTAGAACTAAAATATATATCGTATATACCGCCAAAGGTCGATTTTCAGGCCTGAAATACCTGAAAAAAAAGTCGACTCTATTCTCTTAGCATTATCATTTGTCAAAACATTTTGAGGGACATGTTTTCCTGGTCGAAATATCAACCTAAGTGATGAGTGGAAACTTTGTAAATCGACGAATATCGATCAATGTTCGGGAAAACCCAGTGAATAGAAAATGAAAACATTCGAAACGTGATCACCATATAAACGAAACGAAAATATATCACGAAAGTGCTTGTGTTTTACTCAGTTAAGTTATAAATGAAATATTTTCAATAAAATGTTTTTTAGTAATTTCTTGTCAATGTCAATATACCTAGTCCAGTGGTTCTCAATTAATATA
>CAUHTR010007680.1:250475-285133 GCA_959609185.1 Schmidtea polychroa
TCTCAATTAATATAAAAGCGCGGAACACCATTCACATGATTTTTTTACGCGGAACACTGACAAAAAAATACTTGCCCACAATGAGTGACCAATCACAAATTACTATAAATCTGTCGTAAACGTAAATAATGCCTTATAAGCAAAGAAAATACCACGCGCAACAATAACAAGCAATAAAACACTTTTATATTTGTATGTTTATATATCTGTGTAACGGCTTTCTTATTGAATCATCTTATAAAAAAATTAATTGAGGTTTTTGATGATATGTATCTTAAATGCAAATTTAAAGATAAAATGCCATTTTTTTCGTGGAACACGGGTTGAGAACCACTAACCTAGTCAATGGTCAACATTCAGCGCTAATTATTATAGATAAAATGTACCTTAGGAAATGTTGCCATCTCGAATATCACTCACAGCAATCAACTAATATAATGCGAGATTATTTCATATGCAAATTAACTCGTGTTACCGGGTAAAACAAATAAAAATGGAGGCCTGTGATGAGAAATTATCAAACTATACGATCAACATTTCATCTCAACCAGGCAAAAGAATGAAATACAATGAAACTTGCGTAATCTGACATTTTTCATCCTTTTTTCAGCCCTGAAAGTACTGGAAAATACTTCTAGAAAACAAAGTAGGATTTTAAAGGTAAATATTTTGGGTCAAAAATTCGATTTATACAGTGGTATATACGGTATGAATGAAATTTACACTGAAGTATGAAATATAATTTACGCAATTCTCCTACTCATGTTAAATATTTGTCCACAAACACTTGATAAACGTCGAACATTTTTCGTTGTCATCATTTAACAATAAAACTATCAGTAATAATTCATAATTCGCGCTTGAATTTGTTTTATTTCAAATAGTGTAGAAATTTTATGTTTTGAACATTTTTTTCTTTTGGATTTTTTTCATCTAACTAACCATTTTCTTTTAACTTATCAATATTATCATTCTAATCTTTATTCTCCAAATATAACTAGATGTGAATTATAAATATTTTTCATATGATAAATGAAAAATTAAATTATACAGTAAATTGGTTAAATTATTTAACAAAAAGGAAAAAGAAGTGCCGAAAATTTGTGTTAAATAGAAACAACTTAATGATATATGATCTGTAATATTGGTGTTAAATGAAAACGTAAATGAATTAAAATATGTGAAAATTGATATTCTGGCGAATCTTATATCATTTTCACCATTAATATTTTTTCAATTACTTTTATCTGCATTTTCTTTTTAAACTACTGAAAACCCCTCTTCCTTTCTGTCTCTCATTCTCAGAAAGCTATTTTCAACTATGATCAAATGTAGGAAATGGAGAAAATTTTATTTACGAATAAAAGTTACGAATCGTAAATTGAAATAATATAATCATGAAAGTATTAATTAAAGATTTATATGACAAAACTCATGTTGTCCTCGTAGATGAGTATGAAAAATTAATGATTTAAAAAAAACCTTACAATGAATCAACATGTAACGAGTGTAAATGTTTTTTTTCCAATAAGAAAAAGGAAAGTTAATGAGGCAATATATGGTGATATTTACGTCGAAGACATAACGGATAATTATAATTGCGGAGAGATGTATCAGAAACTAGCAATGCGTATTATACAAATCTATTGGAACGAAATCACTCATCAAAATCCTGATTCCTTGTGGTGTATTTGAAAATTTCTTCGAGGTGAATTTATTAGAGAAACAAAAAAGTATTTTATCAAGAAATTTAGTATTAAAAGCCTGATAAAATTTGCTAAGTCACTGACTTGTTATCACAATCTATATTAGTACACACATTCCGCCATTGGTATTTCGCCATCTGCCAGCAGGGAAATATTGTAGTTTATATGCAATAACATTTATAGGATAACAAATTTCAACTGAAGTTTATCAAATTTAACAAGAAATAGAATGAATGGATTGTGTAGTTAAAAGCTGGCTGGGATAATAGAAGACTACAACAGAAAATAACAATTGAATTTATAAGATCAATTTATGTGAAATCAGTGACGATGCCATGATAATTTGAAGTAAAATAAACAATAAATCAAAGTTATTGATAGGAAAGCGAATAAGTGAAATGATAGTATTCAGATTGGATAACTATTGTACAAATCTATCGTACTCATTCATTTGTACGTCGACATATTTTTACTTCTTTATAATCTATCAGGACGGAAGCGAGAATAAAAATGGAAAACAAAGATGTAACCGTACGATTTTACTCCTTATATATATATATATATATATATATATATATATATATATATATATATATATATATATATATATATATATATATATATATATACATCAAACAACGCTTTATGAATGTCCTCAATGCTATTACAAGTCACAAAAGCAATCACGGTGCGCATGATGTGATAACCAGCTGACCACCACTAGCTCATTCGATGTGAATCAGGCCAATTGAAAAAGAATAAATTATTTTTAATTGTGCTACTCAAAAATAGCTTTGTTTGCAATTCAGTTACCCTTCATATTGAAGGATTCTGTTAACAGTAACAAATAATTTTTCCACATACATTAATGGAGAATTGTCGGAGAGGTGAACATAAAATCAGCAAAATATTAATCTATAATCAGAATCATTCTTATCCGTATTCTTATCATTTCTTCTTTTTCCTCTTTTCTTCTTTTCTTCTTTTCTTCTTTTCTTCTTCTTCTCTTCTTCTTCTTCTTCTTCTTCTTCTTCTTCTTCTTCTTCTTCTTCTTCTTCTTCTTCTTCTTCTTCTTCTTCTTCTTCTTCTTCTTCTTCTTCTTCTTCTTATTATTATTATTATTATTATTATTATTATTATTATTATTATTATTATTATTATTATTATTATTATCATCATCATCATTATCATTCTTAACATTATGAATATAACTTTTTTTCTATCCAATGATGAATTTGCATTTCCTTGACTCATAACAATGAAAATAAATTACAAATAAATTGTCAAAACATTTTTGGTCATGTCATAAGCATAGACTTTGAGAAAGTTTATTTTCATTTACGCAATTTAAATATTAATGTTTAATTTCCGTAATCTGATTTGTCAAAAATGTAATACATCAAATGCATATTAAATTACCATTCAATAAGTGAGAAAAGAATTTATATATTTTAAACAATGAGAGTAAATAATTAAATAATAGTACGGAAAAAGTATTGATGATTCTTCGTGTTGTTTTATCAAATGAGAGACAACGGTATACTTGGGATTTAAATGAATATTATATCAACAAACTTGGTCGTATTTCTATTTTAATCAATAACAAATGGAATATTGGAAAGACTAGTTTGATAAAGCACTCATTAGTTACAACAGAATGGTCAATTTTGGTAGCAACAAGACGTCAAATTTTGCATTTAGAAATTTTAAATTGACGAAGCAATAAAAAACGTAGAAGAAAATTGAATTATGGAACGATGTGAATTTCACTGATATGTGTGTGGAGGAAAGAAAAAGATGAGATTTGATTATGCTGAGATTTTCGATCATTAAATAAAGTTATAAAAGGGAAATCATTTCCAATGATAAATATTGATAACTAAATAGTTTAGCTCAGTATATATGGATTATCCAGCGTATTATCCAGGTGAAACTTGAGGAAATATCGAAAGAAAAAGCGGCATTTTCAAATAATACATGTCAAGTTTGTTTCAATCGAATGCTTTTTGATATTGCTACTGAACCGGTAACTTTTCAAAAACTAATTATAATGGTTTCAGGTAATCTCATATGGAAAAAAGCAGTAGTTTACTAAAACCCCGGGGGTTCCCATGCTATGTTCCACTAAACACATGTAAGTGTTACTCGAAAACCTGGAATGGCCAACTATCCTTAGAAATATCAATTGTTATCAAGATTATCAAGTCGGTTGGGCACGCTGATAAATATTATTCACAAATCTGAATAAAAGGATCAAACAAACCAGCATGGAAATACGTGTTAAGTGTTCAACATATAACCAATGTCCCATGTAATTCTATGTCATTAAAATCTAATCGAATTTGATTCGAAACTATTTGTAAATTATTCAAATTAACATTGATAATTGAACTGATGCAACTACGATTGAAGTTAATCAAAACTGTGGATTCTTCCAAGTCTAATATTAAAGAATAAGAATGACCTATAAACAGATCAAAGCGATGTAAGTTATTTTTATTTTGATTTAAATCTTTTGAAAATTCAGATGCAATTCGAAGAGATAAATGTGAAAGTTGTAGAGACCGAAAGATCACAAACATATTTCTGCAATCCTTATTGGTCTCTGAAGGCCGATATAGACACGTATTTTGCAATCAATAACTGATATTGATCCAGATTAGCAGTTATCGCGATATAACAATACTCACTCATTCAAAGTCTGATTGCAATCCTCAGCATCCTCGATCTCACTGTGCAGCAATCGTAGCAAATCATCCTTCAAATGCAGCTGATGTCTCAATTGGCTGATCTAACCGAACCCAGGTTAACAATTATATTTCAATTATCATTATAATCACTGTATCTTTGGACGCAGACAATTGATCTTCTACGGTAGTCAATCGCTGCTCCAATTGAATGTTCCGTTGTAATAGGTTTAGTCCGATATTGGCTGCCTCGTCCATGTGGGCCTTCTGTTCCTCAACTAGCAATCTTAATGCTGCACAATCCTCATACGTTTCTGTCATTTTGCTCACTCGTAGTCCACACAAAACTAAAGAAATTTTCCGTCAAATAATTCCATTCTCATATGATGGTGTAATTACAGTTCACCTTTATTTAATGGGTCAATACTGATTCTTATAAATTTCTCAGTTAAAGTTGAAATAAAATCAATAAAAACGGATTCTATTTAAAAAACAGTAATAATTAACAGAGTACAACTATGGGAATATCAATATATTATATTATTACACTATTGCTTTTTTCTTAGTACTGAATGTATTTCTCCAGGGTAGATTTTCATATCTTGAAGAATATATATATATATATATATATATATATATATATATATATATATATATATATATATATATATATATATATATATATATATATATATATATATATATCTGTGTGTGTGTGTATCTCTTTTATATATGAATAAATATAATGTTATTTTCGAAATTAAACTATTATTTTAACAATATAACAACAGGAAACAAATTAACCTTTTTGCTTGAAAAGAATTATAGAAGGGCTCCATAAGAATTTTAGACTTGGGTCCCCTCAAGAGTAAATCCGGCTCTGTATATATATTTCATTATCGTTTTCTGTATAAAATTTATTCTTTTCGACATTGATATATTTTTACTTATGAATTTTACTTTATCTTCTTTTCTTTTCAATCTAGTTGTGGTTTGAGAACAATGTAAAAATAGTCACAGGTCAGGGTTGGCAGAATTGACAAAATGAAGTCGCCTAAATTTGGAGAAAATTTGTTTAAAAAGGAAAATGTGCATTAGAGGGTTAAGGTGCTCCTTGTATTTGCAGTATCAAATGTTTTCATCAAGACTGTCTTTGTCATTCTATTACCGGGTGTTTCTGTTTTTCAAAAAACATTGTTTATAATTTCATATCTAAGATGTAACGCGATTTACATAGATGAAATATATACTTTACGTGTTTGACTCAATGAACACATGAAAAACGAAAACCAACAATTATCAGGAACATTCGAAAGAGGTACATAATCCATTGACAAAACAAAATGCCAGCCTTTACAAAAAAGATTTAAATATTCTTTACAAAAATTAGCTTCAAAAACATTTAAGCAATATTCAGCTCTGTTAGAATAAAAGATACTTTTATTTTTCTCTTTCATATTAAATTATCCAAAAAAAATAAAAACCATTAAATAATATCCATAGTCCCTATTATCATAAGTGAATTAATAAATCGGTCATATAGCTGTTGAAATATAAATATTTGTTAAATGTATAATATTGATCTATACGGGTTCAGTCTCTTTAATTAGATCTATATATAATTCAATTTTATTGCACCGACCTTAAATTTCAGTACATTTTATTCTTTTAATTAGATTTTTAAAATGAGTTTTATTTCTCTAATTAGATTTTTTTAAATAAAAAGATTAAGCATCATTCCGCTTTTGATTAAGTATCATTTTTTGATCAATTTTTTTTTGAACATTTTTGATTTAACTAAAAAAATAAAATAATAAGTCTTTTGGTAATATGTTTACATTGCACTTTAATTTTTAATAAAAATTTTGACTTTTCATAAGAAATTTGTTTGAAAAAATCTAGTTCTCTTAAATATGGTTTAATTCGATTATTTTTTAATTCGAGTTATTTTTCGGTCCCACAGAACATCTAATTAAAGAGACTGAACCCGTAATCGAAAACTAAATGAAATTAATCAATTTCAACCAAATATTTAAAATTAATAATTAAATTTAAAAGGATTTTTAAATTATCAAATTTAAAATTATATAGTTAAACATACATGGCAATGATTTAATTATAAGATAACGCCAATCAAACATTCTTATCACGATATATTTCGACAGTTTTCCTGTCATCATCAGGTGGGATATAATAACAATGTAAATTAAGGATTTTAAACAAATTTATTAATTATATAAAAAACTTTTTTATTTAATAAAAACATTTAATTATTTTTAAAAATATATATTGTAATTATATTATTTTAAGTCAAAATTATAGTCAATCAAAATGCATAATAATAATTTAATAACTTAAACTTTAAAATAATTTAAAAATTAATATAAGCTAAATTAAATTTTTTTCAATTTCAATTTTTATCAAATTCATTCCAAATTTAATTAATAATATCAAATAGGTTTCGATTTAATCGAATTGGAACAATAAAATAAATAACTTACTTCTAAAATGAGTATCATAATTTCCATAATCAAAAGGTGCGCTCATTCCAATAAAAAATTAAATGGTATTTCTTCAATACTGAAGGAAATTATCGTTACATAATTATGAAATTGATTTTTTGCATGCCGAATAATAGTTAGATTCAATTGGCTGGAACAGTTGCATGATTGTGTGTTCATAGAAATGGCATAAGAATTATAAGAATTGATACTAAAAATAGGGAGAATAGAAGAGAATAATAATTTCCACATGGGCATGCTAATTTATGAATTTTATTTGGAAATCATTGACAATTTGGTAAACAAAAAAAATCTTGAAATATAATGATACATCATATCATCAAATGCATTATGATTTATTATTAATTTAATGTAGAAAAATAAGGAGTAATATAATTAACACTTTTAGCACGTTAATTATGTTATGATTATTCAATATCTGATACAAATAAAAACTTATATTAAAACTCACGAAAATATTCAAGAGTTTTTTGAATTTGAGTATCAGTTAGCTCTGTTATATTTTCTATAATATTTTCTGCGCGTTTGAAATCACTATGTTGATAGCCGGAAAATTGAATATTACAGTCCGCTTTCAATCGGTATCTGGGTAAACTTTCGTATACTAGAGAAATTAACTCTACTTCGGCGTCTGTGTCTAAATATGTTGAAGTTATTAAAATTTTATTAAAACGTTATCTTATTACGTAACTTTACGTTTGAAATAATTAGGTTAAAACTACAGCATATTTATTAAAATCGTGTATTATATCAGTTTTATACAATAAATCATTTCATTAATAGTCTAAATTTTTATATACCTTTAAAAAGACATAGGTTATCAGCTTCCTTTGACATTTAGTTTTCATAATAGAATCTAAAATAATTCATTTAAATCGCACAAGATTTTGTAATATATAATGTAATAAAACAATTGATTCGATTTTTTAAAGGTTTTTTATTGTATTTTAAATTCTTTATTAAAAAAAAGGTTATGAGATATTTATGTATTCAGAAAAGATAAAATTATAGTGAGAATAAGAATGTGGAAAATCATAAAAATGGAAAATGAAAGTTTTTTAGTTTCTTTAATTTGGTATAATGTTATCATGGTGAAAATAAAATAATTTAATTTAAATAAGCAGGAAAGATCAGGCAGCAATCAAGTATATGCGCGCTATCAACCTAAAATTTTCGGGATTTTACACATCTTGATTTCATAGATTGGCAACTAAAAGTTACTATTGATGGGCTTGTTTGATGGAGAATCTTTCACTTCTGGTTGTTTACCTGTCCAAAACTTGCGCTATATTCATATCCCCTACCAACTTTGCAAAATTATTTTGATCGGTCACTAAACCCCTATCTCAAGCGACGTCGGTACTGCGATTTAGAGGGTCACTATCGGCAAAAGATGAGCTCTACCATAAGAACTGCTATTGACACGATGAACCTCTGGGTTCATGTGTAGGTATTGAGCCCCATTTTCTCTTGTTCTCTCATCGTTTTATATTTCAGTTAATCAGTTAATCTTTAAATTTGTTATTCGATTTTGGAATCGTGTGATTTATGAGTTGAATTGATTTACATTCTTTGGATTTTGGAATTTTGAATTAATTTCAGTTTTTTGTTTAAAAAGATTCTGTTGTTTTTTAAAAAGACTTTTTTTAAAGCGACTTGCAACTTATAAAAAAATGATGACTAAACGAAATTTGGATTATGAAGGTTTTGACGATTAAAAAAGATCAAAGATTATTGAACATAATGATTTCATTATTTACTCATCTTTGTTGTTCTTTGAAGAGACTTATATGACAACCGAGGCTAATGATACTTCCAAAATGTTTTATGATATTTCTTGTAAGAATGAATCTAATGGAGAAGAAAATTATATGATAGCCAAAACTAATGATACTTTCAAGATGCTTTATGATGTTCCTTGTAAGAATGGATCTAATTGAGCTGAACTTTATGATGTGTTACTTAAATGCAGAATTGAATTGATAATCCACGGTGGTAATTATAGAGCGGAGTCTGCAATGACAATCAAACACTATATAATTCAAATAAAAGTTCTTTAAAAGTAAATAAAAATATCGACCTTTGTAACGGTGAGGCTGGAGCGTATTGGAGAGCCCCTTCACCTGGGCCATCAGTTTTACAGTTGAGTCGCTTCCTGAATGCAGCCACGCTCTGCTACTATGATTACTTGTCAATGATAATGGAACCAAGGTTGATATTGTTTTATGATATTGTTTTACCCATTAACGAAACTCTCTATGGCTTTAGGAGAGTAAAACGTACTTTAGTAACTGAGAAATCTTCAGGTAACGATCAAAGAAAGAAAGAAACTACGTGGATGAAAAATCGAACCAATCTTGGGACAACCGTCATCAAAGGAGCAACGAATTATAAAATCATAAAAGAAAATATAACTAAAGAGTTCCAGTAACAGTGTGTAAAAACCAAAAGGCTACATTTCCTGGATCAGTGTAAAAAATTTTAAAGTTTAAAAGTGGTGAATAGAAGGGAATTTCTCCTGCAGAATTGAGTCGAATGTCCTTGAATATGATGTAAATTTAAAGGATAAAAATGAAATAGAAAATATGATGAAATTTTTTGGAAAAGCTTTCAGAGAAAATACCGGGTTAGATTTTATTTTTATTGATGTTGTAAATGAAAATAATAATAGTGTGATTTGTATTCGTTGCGAAATAGGAGATTATATAAAAGGTTTAAAAGATAGATTAAAGGAGAATTACGGAAAACAGACAACAAAATTTAAATTTAAAAATAGATGTTTAAAATATAATGAATTCTTAATAAAATGTGGTTTCATACCCGGAAATAAAAATAAATTGCAAGTTGCGTGTATGATTAGCGAGGAATTAATGAAAAGTGATTCACACGAAATATATAGGGAGTTAAGAAAGACTTTAAGTGAATAGGATGGAATTAAAATTATTGAAAAATTGGAATTAATTGAAAAAACGGAATTGGATGAAAATGGTAAATTATAAATATAATATACAGTGTTTCTCTGAAATTAAGTCCTAACACAATTTTTTAAAAAAAATTATATTGTACCCCTAACACCGAAATTAAGCCCTAGCAATTTTGTATTTTGATATATATATTAAATAAAATTTCAGTTCATTATATATTGTTAAAAATTAAAAACATAGTTATATTAATATTAATAGCTATTTAATGAAATTGAATAAATTTTTTTTAAAAAATTAATCCATACAAAATGGCAGGAACTAGAAAAAGCTATTCAGTTGAATATAAAATAAATATTGTAGAAGAATCAAAATGAAAATGTTTAACAAAATTTGGAATGGGAAGAATCTTGATTTGAGGATGGTTCGACGATGGAGAGAAGAATGTGACAATCTCATTCAACAATGAGATGCTGGAAATTCAAAAGTCCGGTGTGTTGGTGCAGGAAAGAAACCGTTATAGAATGAATTGAANTTACTTGTCAATGATAATGGAACCAAGGTTGATATTGTTTTATGATATTGTTTTACCCATTAACGAAACTCTCTATGGCTTTAGGAGAGTAAAACGTACTTTAGTAACTGAGAAATCTTCAGGTAACGATCAAAGAAAGAAAGAAACTACGTGGATGAAAAATCGAACCAATCTTGGGACAACCGTCATCAAAGGAGCAACGAATTATAAAATCATAAAAGAAAATATAACTAAAGAGTTCCAGTAACAGTGTGTAAAAACCAAAAGGCTACATTTCCTGGATCAGTGTAAAAAATTTTAAAGTTTAAAAGTGGTGAATAGAAGGGAATTTCTCCTGCAGAATTGAGTCGAATGTCCTTGAATATGATGTAAATTTAAAGGATAAAAATGAAATAGAAAATATGATGAAATTTTTTGGAAAAGCTTTCAGAGAAAATACCGGGTTAGATTTTATTTTTATTGATGTTGTAAATGAAAATAATAATAGTGTGATTTGTATTCGTTGCGAAATAGGAGATTATATAAAAGGTTTAAAAGATAGATTAAAGGAGAATTACGGAAAACAGACAACAAAATTTAAATTTAAAAATAGATGTTTAAAATATAATGAATTCTTAATAAAATGTGGTTTCATACCCGGAAATAAAAATAAATTGCAAGTTGCGTGTATGATTAGCGAGGAATTAATGAAAAGTGATTCACACGAAATATATAGGGAGTTAAGAAAGACTTTAAGTGAATAGGATGGAATTAAAATTATTGAAAAATTGGAATTAATTGAAAAAACGGAATTGGATGAAAATGGTAAATTATAAATATAATATACAGTGTTTCTCTGAAATTAAGTCCTAACACAATTTTTTAAAAAAAATTATATTGTACCCCTAACACCGAAATTAAGCCCTAGCAATTTTGTATTTTGATATATATATTAAATAAAATTTCAGTTCATTATATATTGTTAAAAATTAAAAACATAGTTATATTAATATTAATAGCTATTTAATGAAATTGAATAAATTTTTTAAAAAATTAATCCATACAAAATGGCAGGAACTAGAAAAAGCTATTCAGTTGAATATAAAATAAATATTGTAGAAGAATCAAAATGAAAATGTTTAACAAAATTTGGAATGGGAAGAATCTTGATTTGAGGATGGTTCGACGATGGAGAGAAGAATGTGACAATCTCATTCAACAATGAGATGCTGGAAATTCAAAAGTCCGGTGTGTTGGTGCAGGAAAGAAACCGTTATAGAATGAATTGAAACATATGATTTTTGAATGGATTTTACAACAACGAGCCGAAGCTTTTGTTGTTCGAAGAGTGGATGTTCAAAAACTTGCATTTCAGTTAGCACCACACTTTAATATCTCTTTAGATAAGTTCAAAGCTTCACAAAACTGGATTGATGGATTTCTAACCAGATACGAACTGTCTTTAAGAAGGTCAACCACATTATTTAGGATTGATGACGTAGAAATCATCAAGCGAGCATTATCTTTTAAAACATTCATGGATAATTTAAATTTTTCACAATATCAACCATCAAATACAATTGCTATGGCCGAAACATCAGTATTTTTGGCCAGGCTGTACGAACAACAATTGATCGAAAAGGGCCTGCGTCGATCAGTATTCCATCAACCGGGTATAAAAGTACAAGAGTTACATGTATTCTTGACATAGATTGTAATGGCAAGAAATTAACTCCTGTGCTGATTTCGAAAAGATAAAGGAAATGATCAATTGTATTTCTTGAATTAACGTCTTAGAAACTGAAAAAGCTTGGCGTACCTAAGATGTTATTAAAAAATGGATCAATTGGATGTTTCCACCAGTTTTACGGCACAATCAAAAGACACTATTGGTGTGGGACTCTGTCACTACACACCGAGCTAAAACAATGAAAAAGTATCTCTCGAATCAGAATATTGATCAAGTCATGATTCCATCCGGCATGAAAGTATATTTACAAAGTTTGGATATTGGCATAAATAAGCCACCAATTATCTTCGTTAAGAAATTAACATCTATATTGAAACCAAAAGAGAACGTAATGTGAAAGGTAATTAAATCAAACCTAAATTACAGGATGTTGTTGGTTAGGTAAAACCAGCTTGAAGTAAAATCACAAATGAATGCGTTTTCAACTCTTTACGTGCCCTATTAGGTCCCTCATATTTGTCCTGGCTTTTGTTGCGTGTTTCTAATTTTACTAGCACATCTTCTCATACGTTGAATTTCCTCCTTGTTTGTTCTTCTCGTTCTTCTGTTACCTGTTTTTCTTTTGACCCATACCATTTTCGCCTGCTAATATTTTTTCCAAACACTATCTCTGCCGGGCTTTTTCTTGTTGTTTTATGTTTGGTTGCATTTAATGTAAATTCGACTTCTGGTAGTATCTCTGTCCAATACGTCTTCCTTCTATCCCACAAAGTTGCATTTATCAGCTCTCGTATTGTCCTGAATTGTCTTTCCATCTGTCCATTTGTTTGGTGATGGTATGGACTCGAAAAACATGACTTAATATCAAGTATCTTTGTGAATTCTCTCATCATTCCTGATTCAAACGCCTTCCCACAAATAACTTTTATCTCCTTTGGGCATCCAAATCTTAAAATTCATTTTTCTAAAATCGTTTTCTTTATTGTTTCTTCGTCTTGTTTTGTTATAGCTGTCAAGACTTGATACTTACAATACTGGTCTATTATACCCAATATATACTTCTTACGCTCTTTTGTTTCTTGCATTGGTTCACATATATCCACGAATATAATTTAGAGAATTTCGGTTGATTCTAGTTCTTTTACTGGTTCCTTCGCTGTAATTGTTGTAGCCTTGGTTTCTTGACAAGTCTCACAACTTCAAATAGTTTCCTGAATCTGATTCCACAGGTTTTTCCCAATATATCTATCTTTCATTTAATCGGCTATCTTCCGACTCCAGCATAGTCTATGGATATCCTTTATAGTTTCTTGTATCTCGTATTTTGGTATCATTGTTTTCTTTCGTAATTCTTCTTCCAAATTTCCTTGTTGATTGATGCTTCTATTTTCTTCTCTGATCAAGTCTAGTAATCTAGTTTTTATCTTTTTTTCTTAGCTTCTTTGTGAGCCATTTAACATTGAACACTCGTTTCACATTTTTAGTTCTGGACACCATGTCTGCATTTTGGTGATTAACACCCTTTCTGTTTTCAACGATTATATCCAAACTGCTCAAATAATTGATCCAGGTTTGGAATTGTGAAGTAATTGGTTTCTTGGTTTTCATCATAAACGTGATCGCTTTGTAGTAGAGTGCTTAAAATGAATACAAAAGTAGTATACCGACAATAGTTCCTATATTGTAATGCAATATTCTTTTTCATAGCTCGAATGTGATCCATACACAATTACACTCTCTTTTCCATCTTTATCTCTTTGTGAAAGCACTGCTCCAATGGTATCAAAACTGGCATCAGTATCTAAAATGAACTCCTTTTCAGATCGGAAAAGTATAGGATCGGTTCCGTTGTGAGTGCAAACTTCAATCCCTCGAATACGTTATTCGTTTCTTCAATCCATTCCAGTTTTTTGTTACTTAGACCGCTGTAGCTTGTTATACACAATTTCTACCTCCTGTCCCGTTTCAATTGTTCCAATTCTTTCCACTTCCTCTTCAAACTTTTCTCTCCTTAGGAATCTGTATACTTTCTCACTTACCCTTCTACATTTTCCCACTTTTTTACCCCTTGAGGATATTCCATCTACTTTTCTGTTAGTACATGGCTCCAACCAACTCCTCTACTGGTGGAGTCCTGTTCTTTGGGTACGGCCTATTAAAATTATCTTCATTTGTCTCTACGCACGATTCCCTTTCCTCTTCTTTCTCAATTCCATTAATCCGACTGTATCTGTTTCCTGTCGGTCTTTGTTTCTCTATCGTTTTCTTGTAACTCGACTTTGTATAACATTCTTCATTCACTATTTATGTTGCATCTTTTTATTTTAATCTTTTTATTTGACCTTCTTTCCCACAACCAAAAATTCTTGGCACTTTTTTATCTGGACAATTCCTACTTATATGTCCGCTTCTGTGACACGTCCAGCACTCAATCTTACTTCTTACTGGACAGTCTATTTTCGCGTGGCCTATTTTGTGGCATAGCCAGCACTCTGGTTCTTCTCGGCGCCTGCCTTCTTCTATTTCATCTTTTTGATTTTACTGTCCTCTTCTCTGTGGATCCTGATAGACCACTCTTGCGTAACTTTTCATAGCTGATCTCTCGGTTTATCCACTTTATCCATCATAATTAATGTTTCCTTTATCTCCTCTGTGATTTTTATCTTCCGCAATATTACTTCTTTCTCAACTTCTTTATTCTCAGCACATACTATCAACATCTTTTCTGTTAAATTCTCTTTGGTGAATTCTTTATTCTCAAACAGCCATGTTTCAATCTCTTCGTCTCTTCTTTTATAATTCAATAAACTTTCCATATCCTTTATTACGTCTCTTTCGTAATCAAATGCCATTCATCACCTTGCTTGAAATCCTTCTGCTTTTTAAGTTTTTGCATATTTCTCCAATAGATCTTCGTTGATTATACATGCAGTCAATATTTCTTGTTCTTTTTTATTGATGCCTTTAGCATCGAAATAAATTTTGCATCTTCTAATAAACTTTTCCAAGTCATCACTTTGACAAAACACCTTTGGCAACAATCTTTCGGTGTTTGCCGCTGCAACCATATTAGGATTCTCATCCGTTAGAACATAAATAACTGTTTGCAAATCCATAAATAATTCCATAAATTTTATTTAATAAATTATACACTCAAAACTTATCTTTCCTTTTGTTTCTTATTTAAACAAATTTCAATCTTTCTTTTTAAGTATTTTTCGATAAAAATATTTTTATAATTTAACAAAATTTCTAAATAAAACTTTTAGAATTTTTCATCTTCCTCATAATACTGATGTTCAAGGGTGAAGAATCGGATGACGATGAGTATTTATATGATTGTGGATCTATACCACAGGAATTAGATGAAAATGAATGTTTATTGCTTCGTTGCGTTTCAAACAGGAGTTTAAAATCAGTCCAGAAATTAAATTGAAGGCAAAGGTGAATCATGGAATTAGAGAGACGATGGTTGTAAAGGGAATAATGAAGCGAGGCGGTGATTGTGAAGACGAACTGTACAAAGTAAATAGTAAAATTATTAAACAAAAAAGTGGTGATTGATTAATATTTAACCGAATTCAGGGAATTTGAAGTTTTTGAAAATGATACAGGAAAGCTACATACACATTTGTAATGAAACAGACTAGTTACCAAACTGGAAATCTATTCTTGTTTAATATGTTAAAACCGATATATGTAATTAAGCGCATTTAAAACCTAAGAATTTCAAATAGTTAAGAGGAAACAAATTCAGCTCTAAATAGATACTAAGTTTGTTCCAGAACTGGAGATCCTGAGCTCAATTACTTGAAGTCTGATGTATTGAAAGATATAGGCAAAAGGAACTTGGGGTGCTATACAACATCTGAATCCGTTCATTCCTGGTCTGTTATGTAATGCATATTAAATAAATAATTCTTGTTAATTTAAATTAATCACCTATACTAAAAATCCGTCGGCAATTTTAAATTATTAAACATACTGGAATACACGCAATTTGCTCAAAACAAAACATAATATAAAAGTCTAAGGAAATTCACAGGGTTCTTTCCACTCCTTCCTCTTCCTTGCGGACGTCCTTTATGGATAGAATTGTAAATACAACCATCAGATGACATTGGCTAACCCTAAAAGGTCATCAAAGAGTACAAGAGTGAATTGCAAAGAATAAATTCCTAGTGCATTTAAACAGATAAAATCAATAATTTATTTAATAAAAAATCATTTCATCAGATTTTTAATGAATCTCAGCATTTGGATCGAATCTGGAAATTTGGAACTCTTCAACTGTGCAATCATCCAATACTGAAATATTTGTGAGATCCTTTTGAGAATCGATTTGCACTTTGCAGCAGATAAATGTCTGCATGAGATGTTTTATTATTGATTATTGTTATTATGGATAATCATTAAAATCATTTTCTTTTGGTATACCTTTCATCTGTTTTTCTTTTATAATAAATCAAGAAAAAGAATTAAAAGAAAAGGAATTGAGGTAATGACTGATTTTGTTATTTATATGGAAAATGAGTTCAATACGGAAAGTTTCGTGTGTTTCACCTATGAATGCCGAGTCAAATTTTAAACGAGTGAAAAACAAATGTTTCTGTTAAAGGTGATGAAAATATTTGATATTGCGTATTTACTAAGTATTTAGCTTATGTCTAAGCAGTTTCTTTTCTCCTATTAGTATTGCGATTTTGAGATGGATTGAGAAATAGGTTTCCGGCGTTACCAGTAATTGTGTAAGAAATTTCAGTGAAACTTATAATGTTATCTCTAGAAATAGGATTTTTTTCTTCAAATTTGAGTAGTTCGAGAGAAAATTATATATTGAATTTAGTGAGGTTAGCGTGTGATTAGATAAGATTGATAGGAATTGGAGATATCGTCAATGTAGCTTTCTAGAAAGTCATCCTGTCTTTAAAAGATCGTGCAAACGGTGGCAGAAATGGATGAAAGACTGTGAAATAGGGCTATTTTTTAATGTTTTCTCTTTAATTAAGATAGTGTGTCAGTTTAATACTTATTTGAGAAGCTGTATAAAATATCAGTTCCAGCCTTAAGAGTTTCAAAGAAAGAAATTGTAATGCTAAAAATAGTAATTTTATCCTGTGAGAGAAAGAGATCGGTAAAGTTTTGAAATGCCAAGAGTCTAAGAAGCATTAGTGTTCACGATCTATTTGAAATAATAAGCTTATGATTTCTAAAACAAACTCGTCTGTATTTTTAGGATAACAAGAGACATGACAATTTTTGTTATGATTTTTTGATAAGGTGGAATTGTCAATTACTGATACAAAATGCCTGCCGTTTATGGTATCATAATGTGGTTGGGTAAGGACTCGCTCTGAATTCAATTTCTTATAAATGTGTTATGAAGAAATCATTATTGATTACTATATTGTTTATGGTGATAATTTTATGATTATTGATTATTATAATTATTAATATAATTATAATCATAATAATTATTATTATTTAAAACAATTAAGCGATAATTTATGCCTTTTGCTGCGAATAATGTATTTAATGAAAAATGATTATTATTATTAACAAGCAATTTGGGAATTTACTTTTGACACGGCATTGCTGACTCGCGCTTGATCGAGCATCTCTTCCATAGTGAAATTATCAAGTGCATTTCCGTTTCGAAAACATTTCACGTTAATGCTGAATGACGCATGTGAATGCTCAGGACTAGCTACGTACAATAAATAATCTGTTCCAAATCTTAATCCAGAACGCACGACCCAACCATGCGACCGATAATAATGATATGCGACATATAATGAAACGAATCTTGCGCCATTATTACTAACACAATCTCGCCAAATATTTTCGATTGAAATCTCCTGCAAATTAAAATTCCTAGTTAAGCTATGGATAATTTATAAATTGGGTAAATTGTATGAGATAGACGAGAATCCCAACCGTTTATAATCATTCATATCATATACTGACAAGTAAATACAATTATATTAATTACTTTCTACTTAAATTAATAATTACTTTAAATGTTGACATAATGACGTTTGTAGTTATATTCATCATAATTTAAGTATAAGCGGGCATGGGAGGGGATACGTAGCTTTTATTTTGTGAATGAATACAAATCATCAAACAAAAGAAATATATTTCAAAGAAATAATTTCCATCTTAATCAGTGTCAAATACAATAATTGAAAACGAATAATAATTCAATAAAATTGATTTATTTTATTAATTAAATAATCTCAATAAATTCGTTATTAATTGAATTATTTCCATAATTATAACAATAATTGTCAATTTGAAAATTATTTAAATTTGTTTTCTTACCCAGATTCGGGATAATCCAAACTTGTGCCCTACACAAGGAATAAAATTTACACCCTTTCAAAGAAAATTGTATACATAAAGAAACTAATCAGTTTTTTACAGTGAAATAATACATGCATAATTTTGTAACAATATTCTACAGTTATTACAAATTAATTTTCCTTATTAAAAATTGATCATTGTTTCTATGCTTCTGGACAGGAGTAGTGTTCGGCTGGCCATGGTACTTACCATTTGTTCTTCAACGGTTTAGTGATCAGTTGAAAATGAAGGAAAGGGTCAGGTTGAACACTTAAGAGAAGAATCCTTTATGTTCTCTTTGATTGATGACATAAGAGGTCGAACAAATAAGGTCGGAAAAAAATAAGTCAACAATCTAATTTTGATATTTCTGTTTTCTCATTAGATGAGGCTTATTTTGAGATGTGATTTTAATTTTCTTGAATTATTAGCTAATTTTAATATTTAAATTGCTGATTGATAAGAATAAGATTGAAAACGATGAAGGTCGGGCGAGGGATAACAGGAGTAAAATGAAGTTATAATGACTCATTTTCAATTGCGTATACATTAGTTATAAATTAATCCATCTAAATTTCTATGCATGGATAAAATTATGTAAAGTTTTCCTGTCGATCTAGCGCAATACGCCTAACAGCAGTGTGGCGAAAGGCTCAAATTACATTGTCGAGAGTTAGAGACGATGTGATTCAAGCTGGAAAAAACCAAGCTGTTTCAGGAAATTTGCGTACCTATAAATTGCCGATAAGAAAATTGGAAATCGAATTGAATGATCATCGAACAGAAGATAAGTCGATACAGTCAAGACCATATGCGGATTTCCAATTGTACCCGTCACAAGCATCGATCTATCTAGTTTCTGCAACACTAAGGTGATGCCTTGTGTGGAAAACAGAGATGTAAGGACCGGCGAAGTAATAGACAAATACAGTCCTTCTATCGGCCGATCGAAAACCCATTAGAGCGCCAGAGCATTAACCGTTCTAGGAGGGAGTTCAGCTTTTGCTGGCAGCTACCCGCCTAACATATTCAAACGTTGTATAGCAGTGGGTATCAAGTTGTAGATAAAGAAACTTATATAACGAATTGTGATAGACCATAATTATGGCAATTCATTTCTTTCGTTTTACAGCCCTGCAAAAAGCTTAATTTTCACCGTTTGCGTAGCTGCCTCCTTCTAGCTCTACTCTACTATAAATCTATATAAAATAAAATAAGTGTTTAAAATTAATATCATGAAATCCAAAAAAATATTTCAATAAATATTTTTCTAATTAAATTCAGAAATTTCAAATCTTTAAAAAACTAACCAATTTTGTATAATAGCAAATGACATCAATACTATTATAAACATATTTTATAAAAATAGTTTCTATGTCTGATAAAGTTAAAAATTCTGGAAAATCTTCATTTGGATCCAAATTTGGAAGTCTGCAATAGTTGAAAATAACATAGAATACCATGGTGTTTAATTACATGTCAGAAGAATTCATAAGTTTTCCAAAAGATCCCTATAGAAAAAGGATAAATGGATAAAACACATAAGCGAAATCATTACACAATACATTAGAAATTCAGTATGATTTAGTAATTCTACGAAATAAATTGACTGTTTTTTTAATACAGATATTTTTCTTTCACCGTGGTCAATAGATGGATGTCTTTCACCAAGAATCATTTCACGGAAGTTCTTTTTTGCGGCGCAAACTCGTTCAAAATTCATTTAATTTAGTTTAATAAAATGTGATTAAAGCAATATATAAACAAAAAGAAATATGAATTTCAATATATATGCTATTTATAATATATAAATCCATCTCAGAATATTTAAGAAATTTCTATTAATATTGATAAGGCAATAATTATAGTTTTATTTTAGATTTTTATTAAATAATTTTATTAAAAAATTTATTAAATAATTTAAAGATAATTTCTGAGCAAATTTAGCTTTCAAATATTTAAAAAATTTTTTTTATAATAACCATCGCAAGTTCAGTCGTACATCCGTCACGCATATTATTATTTCTAATTCAAAAATTTTTTAATCTTTCAATATTGAAAACAATTTTGAGACCATTCTTAATTCATAAATTTCATAAGAATATGGTGTTGTTTAATTGTTTTAAAGCTTTTGGTCACCATCTCTTCCCAATAATGCTTTCATGACTATTTTTACTTACTAAGATCGGTGTACCCATGGCAACAACCATGTGACTGAAAATCAATAAGCAGGTGAGTTGGTTTACTAGAACTACTACTTATTACATTTTCACTTTCGGGTTCATGACTT
Source organism: Schmidtea polychroa (assembly GCA_959609185.1). Classification (NCBI taxonomy): domain Eukaryota; kingdom Metazoa; phylum Platyhelminthes; order Tricladida; family Dugesiidae; genus Schmidtea; species Schmidtea polychroa. Next base: position 271,151 of record CAUHTR010007680.1, read on the forward strand.
ACGTCATTATATCATTTTCAATTCGTGACTGCTCTTTTGATGCTTTTTCTCATGGCCCTCATTATTGAATGTTAATAATTGTTCTGATTTATCAATATTTTGAGCAGGAATCTGACCTTATTTCTCGTTTCGATAATTTATAACTAGATAAAGCACGGGTTAGAAAGCTGGCTAATATTTGAAACGTCTTTTATTAAGAAAAACCGTTCCTTCTTAGCACACACTAACCAACACCGATCGGTACAAACCTCAAGGTAGATAACAAAGGTGTTGGACTAGAATCTAAAAATTGAAAACTTGTTTAAATGCGTCAAAACCTCATATGATTCGGGCCGTCGAATTAGTGGTCCCGAAGATTAGATGAGTCACAAATCATTTCAAGACAGTTTCCTAATTAAAATATGAGAGGAAAAGCAAAAAACTTTGAAATGCGAAATAGTTGCAGGCCTGAATATGCCTCATATTTTGTCCCGATTCATGTTGTCTGTTATGTTGGAAGCTGCATCATTTAGTCAAGTGAAACGTCACTTCTCTGGCGCAGGTCATTACCGCGAATTCATCGGCATCCGTACCGTCAATCATCTAGAGATTATGGATTCCGCATTGATTTGAACCGTCAATATCTAGTTATGATATTTCTACTATCTGAGTCACGTGATCACAATGAAAACCATACTCAGCCAGTAATAATCACCAAGATATCCAGGAATAAATTATCGAATTGAGAAAGAGGATACCTGCTCAAATTTTTGAAAGAAAAGAACACTGATAAACATCCAATAATGAGGGCCATATGAAAAAGAGTATCAAAAAATCAATATTGCAGTAATTATATGAAAATGATAAAGCGAAGTAAGACCTTCTATCGACAGTCATGAATCCAAAGTGAAATGCGATAGGGAGTATTTTTGTAATCGAACTCACTTGTTTATTGATTTTTCAGCCACTATACATTATCAACATGGTTTTTGCCATGGGTACATCGATAGTAGAAAGCCTTATTGCTATTTGATTGAGTATAATAAATCATACCCATTGCAATAATTTCTGTATTAATCAAAGGAACACTGTCAAGAAAATTAAACGGATGAACAACAGGTAAAATTATGTAAGTAATCCATCAACTTATAACCACACTGTTGATATAAAACCAGAGGTGTGATTGAAAATATTCAATAACCTGTTCGCACTCACCAAAAAAATTAAATTCAAATCATAAATTGCAAGCATGTTTCTGTAAAATTTTTGAATTTCGTCTGCGATTTTATAAATTTTTTCTTGGTAATTGTGGGAAAAGCATGCTTCGGTAAAATATTTGAATTTCGTTTGTGATTGTTTACTTTGCTTTTCATTTCTTTGTTAATAGCCGGTAGAATAAAAAGGGCTGGATTCCACCATTGGGTAAAACTAATTATTTACATAAAAAGTGTGTCAATGATCCATGGAAACACAGCATACACATCAAGATACCTAAAACTAAAGTAATAAGATAAAAACATGATAATTAATTAAAGAATACAAATACAATAAAATACTTTAGAACGAAGTTGAAAATCACAACATAATTCTGAATTATCAAATAAAATAAAATGGCTGAGAAGAAACCTCAAGATATCGATAAAATAATAATAAAAGAAAATTAAAAAATTAAAAACAATAAAGAAATCCTCGAAAATAGACATAAATCCATCGGAAAGGAATTAAAATAATAAACCTATGCGGTTGGATGTTAGAAAACCTTTGACATTCGAGAGCGGATCCGATATGATTAGTTGACAATTACAGTTTTTGACAATACACTTTAGTATAAAATCGAAATAGTTTATGCCGGTAAAACTTACATTATCATTTGCATTCAGTTATCATTCAGAAGTCTTGAATGAAGTTTCATTATGATACGTAAATTGATCGGAAGTCCAAGCAGCATCTAATTCGAGGCTAAAAGGTTGTCGAGCTGGATTTATTTTGGATGACTGACCCATTGGAGACGCCTTATTTTAGTCGAGCTTAGAAATCAATCTAGAACGCCTACTCTTAATATACGATCGCTGGGGAAGAACCAACTGACTCTCGGGCGTCTGGGGATCTCGAGAAAGTCAAAATAGTTATAAAATATTCCGTCTGTAGAATGAGAAAGAATTTATAGTATGAGAATCTGCCAAATTACTCCACTGATTTTCCGGAGTAAAGGTTAGAGAAACCGAGTAATAAGGTTCCAATAGTAAGAAATTGATCCATAAAAGTAATAATGAGTTTTCACGATGCACCTAAACACCAACTAAGTTCAAATGCATTTACGACAAACCCTACTTTTATTTTAATCGATGATTACGTAGTCAATTATAACATTTTCTAATAACTTTTGATATTTAAATTCTTCTTTTAATGGGTCGATTACGTCATTCCCATTTTCCAATAAATCTTTTAAATGCATCATTTTTGGATTTTGATACAATTTTAAACAATTTGAGATATTATATTATATACACGATGAACAGCACTTTTTTGAAACTACACACATTTTCAACATTTAAAAAATAGAAATTAGTCATCTAGGCCAGTGTTGTGCCAACTTTTCCGATTGTGACTCGAAATTATACGACCCCAGGTGTACTTTTGGGAAGTATACTAAAATATGGTAAAAAATTAAAAAACATTTTTAAGGTACTTTGAGTATAAATATTGTCGTAATTTAAAAACGTCTTTAGTTATCTAATTTCTGGTCGGAATGAAATTTTTAACAGAATGAGAAGATGAGACAAATAGAATATTATAGGCGTAGCCATCCAGAGGTGGCTACGACAAATACAATTTTAATAAACTAAAAATCAATGTTAATTCCCAGTTATAAGCATTAAAATAAACAAATTTTGAAAATATAAAAATTTTAAGCGTCATCCTTATAAAAAGTTAGCATAAATATTGACAAAAGAAGATATTTTAGGACAATTTCTATCATATTTACCGATTCCTCAGTCATGTAGCCAATAATCTTCTTTTCTATAGGTATGACACCTAGATGAGGTTTTGGATAAATCTAAGATGTTCTATGAACACTTTGGTCTGTTTAACCTTAAATATTGTAACATTATTGAATTCATTTTTTTTTCGCGACCCATCTTTTGCGCACCTCTGATCTATACTCAAGAAAACCCATTGTACAATTAAAAAGAATATACTATATAAAATAAAAATACATTAAAAACTAAACATTTATTTAAAAAACAATAAACTCCATAGAAATTCGAGCACTATCTACTTTCTCCAAATCGATGATATGACATATTTGTCATTTATTTTATATCCCTTTATTGAAATATTTACAAAACACGTTTCATTATCTTTATATTCAATTTCTATAAAGACATTATGAAAACGGGAATTTCGATTGTTGATGAAAATATTTTCATTGTAACTTAGATTCTTAATTATTTTTCGCCAACAATTTATTTACTGCAACATCTTTTTTTATTTGATGAGCAATGAAGCTTGGATATTGTGACTTGATCAATTAGACTGCATTTGAGAATTGAAATGTGATTTCATCTACCAAGAAATATATTTTATGGTTATGATACATTTGTACTGGTTTGATATCAATATCCTTCTTGATTTGAACCAGTTTCGTTGCTTTGACACTTCAATTATTTTCTTAATTGCGCTTGTTTTTAAGAATATATTAGTAAATGATCTTCTTGGATTGCATTTTAAAAATAATAACTATTATGCAACTATTTATAGTTTGAGAATCAAGTGTGTAACCAATCAAATTAACGTATTTGTATTGTAAATAATTTGTTTGAGATATATCAAAATAAAACGTGTACTAATATCACAAGTAACACTAAATAAAACTAAAATAGTGTATTATTACAAGAAGCACTAATAAATAAAAACACTACCGTCACAAATAATACTAACAACTACAAAAAACAATATTTTTAACACATAAAAATAGAGAAAAACTGTTTTTTTAATATTCAAACATTTAATAAATTATAATCATCATCATCCTTATCTGAAAAATGTGGATGATAGTATAAAAAAATCAACGTCTGCATCAATTATTGGTAACATTTCTCCATTAGTATTTTGGTCAATTATCGGCAACATAATTTTTTCATCAGTATTTACAATACCCCCTATATCCGAGGTTCTCAACCGGTGGTACGCGTACCCCTATGGGTATACGCAACCCCATTATCTTACCAATGTTACACAATAATTACAATAATAATTTTTTTTTGTTGATTAGAATTTCTTGTTTTGTATGTTGTCATGTTTCAATTTTAGAACGTTAGCAATTAAAATAAATATTCTTCATTTCATAAATATACTTATTCTCTTGGGGGTAGAACTAAGGAAAAGGGCCTATATAATACCAATACATTGATGTAAAGCACATTTTAGTGGGTGGAAATAAAATTCACACCTTAGTTCAAGACCTTTTATTATTTTTCTTTTTTACGAAATTGGAGCATTGCATAAATTTAATTTGAATTTGATGGGTTAGTACAGTATCTTTCATTATAACTCTCTTCGCTTTCATACATCCCTTACTACTTTTCATACTAAAATATTTGAGTCTTAAAAATATCCATTTATCATATCCAACTCCCTTGCTCTCATCTTTAAATTTCCATATTACAAAGTCAAGGTTTCTTGAATATAAAGAATGTGTTGGCGCATAATTAGATGTATCTAAAAAGTTTTCTTTGATCATTACTCGTAAAAGAGGATTTAATTTGTAGTTTTTAATTTCCAGGTAAAATGAATCAGTATCCCATCAATTATATTTATGAGTATTAAATTCCGTGCGATATTTTTCTACTTCTATATACAGTAGTTGATACATACGAAGTTTTGATATGTCCAAAACTGTTTGGCCAATATAAATTTGTCTATTTAGGCATATTAAATTTTTTCTTAATAATACAGATATTATATCATCGATTTTAAATGTTTTCCAAAAATTATGTTTCGAACAATATGGTAAATCTTTTTAGGCAGAATTAATTCGCTTTTTTAAAGTTTTTAAAAGACTTGCATACAAACTATTGTTCAATAATTTAAAGTAGTTTTTATTAAGAGTATTTGTGGACAATGCCCTGAGTTGTGTATTTGTGTCAATATAACTCTTGAATATGATAGGCTATTAAAATTGTATTGAGAGACGAATTTTTGTTACTTTTACCCGAATATTTGAAACTAAAGTTGAAGAAGTGTCCAATGAAGAACATAGTTCTTCTTGGAATCCCGCGTGAGCATCAACTTCTTCACTTTCGACTCTGGCGCGCCAATTTTTAACGTGAAACTGGAAAATGAACCAATTTTTTATGAATCGATGCAGGTATTTCTTAATCTACTTTGATAGTGTAACCGAATGTAGATCTAATTCAACATTCACACAATCATTAAAAATTTTATTTAAGTTTATATTATTTACACATCCATTCAAATTTACCTGCTGGTAGTTTTTGACTTAGAGCCCACCCCTAGAAGTTGTTGATATCTAGAAAGAGCTAGAAGAGCTTGATTCCTTATATGTTCGCTTAATTTGAGACTCAGTTTGAAACGCTACTAAGATGAAATTCGGTAGTCTTATAATAACATATGCAGTCTTTCAATCGCAAATAAATCGAAAAAATTACAAATGAATTTGTATTAGGGAAAACATTTGTTTAAATATGATTTTTATTATTAATTGTTAGTTCAACAAAAATTAATTTCAAATTATGCTTTCTTAAGAAATTATTTATGCCTATATAAGACTGTCATAATACACTACCAAACTATTTGGAATTTGTTAACTATACATTGGCTTTCCTTTAAAGAACTTTGTCTAAATATTACTCGCTACCTATGTGACTACTATTTCCTACTGGAAATAGCCAATGCTTTGCATATTTCAGATGTTGCAACCATGCTCATCATTGCACTCATTTGCACATCAACCTGAATATCTACGACGAAAATGTTGTTGAAATTATTCACAACATGCATGATTTCTAACTTCTGTGTGCTGAGTATTCGGTTTTCTGTTAATTAATCGACGGTTGTTTTATTAGATAACTTTTAGATTTATTTAGTAGTTTTTGGAATAAGTTGTTTATTTGATTAAAATTTACGTCATTCAAATTTTGATCTCTCATTTTTAACAGCAAATTTATTAAATATGAAACCCGCCGCAAAACCATGTTTACGTTATTATATGATTATAATTAATGAATAAATAATTAAATAAACAAGACAATGAATTAATTATAATAAAGTGCCACGATATATTTCGACAATTTTCTTGTCATCATTAGGTAGGATGGGAGAAATCTATTGCTAAACTATAGATATAGATTTAAAAACCCTTTTTAAATTTTTGTTTTCAAACGTATTAAATTAAATAATTTTTAAATTTCAATTGTTTAAAACGTTTATAGATTATTAAAACTAAAAATTATAATTAAATATATACAATCTTTATATAAATCTTATATAAATTTAAAAATAATTGATTATTTAAATTAAAAAATTATATTGTATTTTAAATCCTTAAATTTTTTTGTATAAATTGAAAAATAATTGATTATTTAAATTAAATTAAAAATATTTTATATTTTATACATTTTATATAAAATCCATATTGGTACTTTCTTATAATTATTTATATTATTATTAAAATTTTATTTTTTTATTGTTAATTTTTAAATTCTTATTTTTTACTATTTTATTAGTATTTATATTTTTAAATTAAAATATTTTAAAAAAAAATTAATAAAATTTATTCAAGTAATCTATAATCTATTACAGTAAAATTGTCGAAATACATAGTAAAACGAATGTTTGACTGGCCTTTTCTTATAATAATAATATTTGATTATAGTTTTAATGATACGATTCATAATGTTTTAAAATTAAATAAATTATAGTCCTTCGTGTGTATATACATTTACTAATCTTTCGACAATCTCTCTTACTAGATGTGCCTTTTATTGCGTTTAAAATGGAAGCATTATAAGTTGTATCCTGTGTTATGAACTATGCCAATTATTGCAATTTGTTACGTTAAAGTATTTTAATTCTACATGTTTAATTAGCTTCAAGGTGTTTTATGTTTGTTGCTTTTAGTTACTTAATGTATTATCGCATAGTTTGACTTGACACGGTTATATATGTCAAACCTTTTGTGAATATATTTCCAATCCCTGCATGAGATCAGTAAATTTGTTTCCTTTTTCTATCTACTATGAAATAAAAACTGATATACTATCATCACCACACAGCCCAAATTAATTATGAACCTTTACAAAATATAATAATTTTAATATATTATTCTAAAATTCTACATTTAAATAAATATTTTTCTTTATTTAAATTAAAAATTTCTATGTTTTTAAAATGTAAAAAACTAACCAATTTTGTATATTAGCAGTATATAAGATAGTTTCTATGCCAGATAACGTTAGAAATGCTTTTGAATTTTTATTTGAATTCCAATATGAAAGACTTTAATGTTAAAATATAAAATAAAACCACGTACGAGAAGTCAAAAGTTTTCAAAAATATCCCTGAAATCAAATTAAATAAACATAAACCAATCAAGAAAATCATTACAAATCTTAATAAAAATTCTATGTCCTAGTAAATCTATGAAATAAATATTAGTTTTTGGCATAATTATTTTATTTTTACCATAGTTAATAAATGAATGAAAAGGTATTTTACCGAGGTTCTTTTTAGCAGTACAAACTATTTCCATAATTCATTTCAATTAGTTTAGTAAGTTAAGTTAATACAAATAATAAAATCAAATTTAAATTTTCCAGACAATTATCTATTAAAAATTATATAAACAAAATAAATATTTTCTATTGAATTTCCAAATTTTTTTTATATATAAAATGTAAATTCACATTAAAAACTATAAGAAAAATTTGTAGAAAAAAAATTCTATTGCCAGATTTGAATAAGCAATGTTTAAATTTTAAATTAAAATTTGACTTAATATTTTATTGATATCTATAAATAATTGAATTAATAAATGATAATTTCTGTGCAAGTTACTCAGTAAGAACTTAATTCCAAAATTTATTTTTTAAAATATTAAAATTACTTACTTAAATATTAAGTTAACTAAATAAAACAACAATTTTACTGACTACTGAACTTAAGGTTGTAAGTAATTACATGAAGGTTGTTGCCAAATGTTACAGGAAACCTACTAAGCTAGCTCTTAAATCAACTAAGAAAGGTTGCAACTAAAATCAATATAATGATTAACTGAATGAGACATGCATCCGATATGTGAAAAGACGCCCGACAAGAAGCGTGGTTGATTCTCTGCCTAACTGACTGGATTTCTAGTAGGTCAAAACGGCATGCATGCCTTAAATATACTCCTCTACCCCTGTACATTGAATTTTCTTCCTGCTACCCAAGTCTTAGTTAATCAATGATAAGATGGTGTAGGCAGAGAGGAAAAGGTTTGCTTATTTCTGGTGAATGAATATAATTATTAAAGCTTCGTTACTAAGTTAGTTAAATTTTTATCACAACACTAATTGTTGGATGATATTTTCTTCAGAGGGAATCAGCAGTTTACATTGACAAACATATCTAAGGTAATATGCAATTATTTGCTTTTTATGTAATGTTTCATTAACGATTTTCTAATATAAAAAAAATCTTTCATTATTTTATTTAATTCATTTTTAAATTCTATGACGTAATCAAATGTTGGCTGTGTGCTGGTTTGAATGATTATATTTGCAGAATTTTGGTTTGATAAATAAAAGTGCTGTATTAAATATTCGATATATATATATATATATATATATATATATATTGGATTAACGACAGCCTGAAACCGAATTTGATTTTCCATAAATTTTTAATGATGTTATAAAATGAATTTAAACAAAAAAAATTGCATATAAAGTTTTTCAATATAAAACAACATTTTCGACCTTTTCTAACAAAGCTCAGCGATTGTCGAGCGTATTTTTAATCGCAGCGAAGATGAGACAATCGCTAGTTGTTGTCGTTTGGTTCATCAAAACACCAATTCAAACACAGATTTCGTCAGTTTTCGCACACACAAACTCTGCAAGAACCCTTATGTTTGGTTTTGTAAAATCAGCAGCATTACATAGCTTTTCTTCTGACACAAGAGGTGGTTGGTTTGCTAGCTAGCAAACATGCTTGTGTCAAGCATGTGTAAGGGATGCAATGCAGAACTCATCGGTGATTGGCTGATGCGAGGTGAAGTAAGTATTAGCTTGTTGTCTGATTGATAAGAGGTACATTTTCTAAATTAAATGGGATCCGGATATCAGCCATTTTGTTGAAGCAAGTTACTATGATTTATTGATTAAATTTTAAATCAATATTAGCTTCTTTTTTTATTATCGTTTTGGAATTTTCTATGAATCTGTCATGCTGTGGATTTATTGAATGGTTCTCTGGTAGAGATATTTATGTAATTGTGAAAATCAATGGAGAAATCTATTGATTTTTTTTTATTTAATTATGTCAAGGTATATTATTCAGTTTATTATTGAACAGTGGTGTATGTGTTTCAGGTTGTGGGGTTTTCCTAGTACTTCACTGATGACTGGTGAGTAGAAAATTATGCCAGTGTGTGCGTGTTGTTATGTTCCTTTGAAGGTTGTTAGGGTTTGTTGGATTATGCGGGTGACATTTGTTCACTGTTACGAAGGGAATTAAAACCATTTTTATGAATAATTCATCTAGATTTATTGATTTGTTCTGACATGTTTAAGTCGATGTTGTGACTCATGAGAAATGCCTCCAAGAATGTTTTTTGAATGTTTTCAAATTTTGTGATTATTGTTATAATTCAATCAGATTTCGATTTCAATTGAATTTGTTTTATGATTTTTAGAAATCAAATGAGTAACGACGATTTGAGCATCGAAACCGATGATATTTTTCAAGACGAAGAAGTTAATTGTGTATTTTGCGGGAAATTGTTTCCATCGATTGAGAAAGTTCAAGAACACATTGCTGACAAACACGAGTCATCGGAAGCTCACACAGAAACTATTGATGTTAAACAAGAACCGAATTTCGAAAGCAAACTAACGAAAATTTATGATCTCAACACTGAACCGGTGCCACATCGGATGGTGGATTTTAATAATGTTGTTCAATGTTCGAAATGTGAATTATCATTTGTCCATGCGTATGCGTCTAGAATGCACTTTGAGAAAGTTCATTTAATTCGAAAACGAAAACGATCTTCCAATCCAAATGGTGGTTAGTATTTTATTGTTTTCTAATTCATATGGATAATTTTGTGTTTGATTTCGATTATGTTTAATTTTATTTTTTACTTAAAAATAAAGATTACGTAAATTTATGAATACTTTTTAAATTAAAATGGCGATCAAAGTTTTAAATTTTGTATAAAAACAAAATTAATTATTTGTACATTTAAATAAATAATAATAATAATTTTATTTTGGAATTTTTACAATTACTTGTAGATTTGTTGGCTATAAAATTACCAATAGGAAATCTATTTAGTAAGCTGCCAAATCAAGCTAAATTGATATTTATCAACGTAATGCATAAATCAATTCGAAAAATTCAATTAATTTATAAAAGATTTTATAGTGTAGAGAATAGGAGAGAGGGCGTTAACCACCCTTACTTTGTAATAAATCATTGTTAATAAATTTGAGTAGATCAGGATCACAGTTTATCATTTATTTCAAATTTCTACAAAATGTACAAAAAGAATCTTAAACATTAATCGAAAAAATGAATTGATCCAAAAGTATATAAAAAGTTATCATTTTATTTGACTTATATTGTCTCAATGTTTTGAACTTTTATTGTTAATAAGTAAAGAATAGTTTTGCTTGGTCGTAAAACCCAATAGTTATTGAAGATTCAAATTGTACTATATTTGACCCTTTCAAAAATTCATGTTTCAAAATATCTGATAGTAATAAATTTATTTTTATTTTTCATTCATCGCTAGTATTATCAGGGGTACAACCAAATGAAGATGAAGCGAGAAATCTTCCCCGTACTCATCTTAGAGCGGGCATAAACCTCTATATATTTGTGTAATTTTAGTAAATGTTTTAAAGCGACATTTGAATTTCATGTTGTATATTGAAATCATTTGAAGTAGAATATTTTAATGTTCATTTGCAAAAAACCGAGCTAGGCTTGCCAACTCTCCCGTTTTTACCGGGAGTCTCCCGGAAACGGCTTTCGTCTCCCGTCTCCCGGTTAACTATGATCCGGGAGATATATATCTCTCGTATTTCCGTTTATACAATATTTTACAATTTTTCAAGAAAAAAGTGCTGTTTTTGAAGGTTTATCTTTTATTTTATTTCTCTAAGATAATGATAGTCAAGATTTATTTTTGCTCACAGTCACCGGAAGTTTAAGTTGTTTGTTCGCGGCGAGCGATTTTATGTTTTTCTTCTTACCCACGTTATTAGTCTGTTACTGTCAGGTTTTTTTTTACTTTTAAAATGTAAAAAATTTAATATGTAAAAATAATTGTTTTGTTTAAATCTTTATGGTATTAGTCATCATATAGTTAAAATCACTAACATGTGCAAACCAAAAAAGTGAAAAAAAACCTGTTATATTATTTCTTAAGCGTTATACTGTTCGCAATTTTATAATCTCCCGGGTTCGAGATTGTGGGATTTGGCAACCCTATGCACAGCAGTTGGATTTATTATTTCGGGTAGCAAATATAGTATGTAGTAGTTAAAAAATAAATCTTGGAATTTGTATTTATCTGTTAACATTACATGTTATTTAGGTTTATTTTTATTATACTGATAGAATTAAATCTTTTAATTCTTTAAAATATTCATATATATTTTATTTTATATTTAACATAAAATATTGATCGATATTCCAAAAATGAAATGTAGATAAAGGTAATTGAAAAAAAGTTAATGGTGAACAATATAAAAGATTTTAATCATTATTTGTTTATGGAAATTTTATAAAATTAATTTAAAATATTTTTCTCTCCTTCGTCATTCATTAATAAAATCCTAGGTGTGAGTAGTAACATATATCCAGTATGAGCACTGGTGTTATGTCCCTGATTATTTGCCAATAATTTGTTTCACGAGGATAACTAAAAATCATGAAGAAATTAATCAAATGTTTCCCGCACTCCATTTTATTTGCCACCGTTTTATGTAAGCCATTTAAACAAATTCAATTCAAATTAAAATTTTATCTCAAACAATACAATTGAAACATTCAATTTTGTATGTATTTGTTAAAATTTCATTAAAAACTATCCCGGAAAGCGACAAAGAAAATATTGGAAGTATGATATTATTAATGAAATGCTTTTCACATTAAAATTCTCCAAAACAAAAGCAACTTTCATATTCACTAAAATGTAATTATATTTGATTTTTTACTATCTTTGTTCCGTATATTAATAAACACGAGAAAAATCCGTTTTGACAAAGAATTTATTTATTAGATAATTAAAGATATCTTAAAATATTAAAAGTTAAAAATTTTATAATTATACATTTTTCCGATTAAATATTTATATATTACTTTCGGTAGAATCACATATATTTTTTCATATTTAAACTCTTCCTTCCTTTCAGAATTTCATTTACCGTATATACTCGCGTATAGGCTGAGTACTTTTGGATTAATTTTTTCCCCCAGATTGATGGGTCGGCTTATACGCGAACCTACTTTTAATAAAAATAATTATATATTACTCAAAATATCATTTTTAATAGGTCGCCTTATACGTGGGTAATCTATTTTTGACATTTTAATCAACCAAATTTGGGGGGTCAGCTTAAATGCGAGTATATACGGTATATATTCATTTAGATTTCAATCATCAATGCTCAAATTTTTGTTAATTAAAAAAAAACATTGATCTATTGTCGAAATATAAATGAAGATAAATGAAATTCTATATTAAATGTCTCTAAAATAATCTGAAATAAACATTAAGTTTAAAAACGGAAAAAATGAAATTTGAGAATCAAAAATTTTGTAAGTAAAAAAAGAACGTGAAATTGTTTAATCTCTTCATTATGTTCTTATTTTTAATTTATATCTTTGTAAATATTTCCGAAACATTTGATGTGCTGTTTGGATATTCAGCAATATGGTGCAGTCCGAAATTTCTTGACGAAATTAAAGTTTCTTCACAATTCCTTACCAATCTTCTAAATTTTTATTTTAAATTGTTATAAAATATTTAAATTTTCTTGCAAAATTTATACAATTAATAAATGATAAGAGTAAAAGTCTAACATGCTCAAAATTTTTGAATAATTTTCATTTCAAAGATTTCAGTATACTTTCAACAGAACAATATAATAGCGACATGTATTAACCTCTTCGGTAAAGGATTAATTTACAAAGAAACCTTGTAGATAAAACGAGTAAAATGGAACTAAGTCAAATTTTGAATTCATCATCTGATCAGGCCGATATATATATATATATATATATATATATATATATATATATATATATATATATATATATATATATATATATATATATATATATATATATATATATATATATATATATATATATATTAAAAAGTAATTTTTAAATTAAGTAAGGATGGATCAAGTGAGTATAATAATAAATATATAATAAACGTATTTAGTTAATTTTTAATCAAGAATTATGTATGAAAGTCTGTATAAAATTGCGACTTATTTAACAGGACAAAATTTTCCACTACTTTAAATTATAATAACTTTTCTTATTTTATTACAAAAAAGATAATACTTAATTTTTGAAATATTTATAATCACCTAGTACTTCCAGTCTTTCTGTGTTTATAAAAATTGATTTAAATATATTTTTGAGATATTTAAAAATATATTAAACAAAATAAAATTTATTCCAATATTTTATTTATAAAGTTTAATAATACTTGTTATAAAATTTACTATGATAATTATTCAGACATTGATAGCC
>CAUHTR010007680.1:285233-355661 GCA_959609185.1 Schmidtea polychroa
CCTTTGGGTATAAATCAAAAATATGTACATATCGTAATAATAAAAGCTAGATTTCAAATATCTTTTTCCTTTAATGTTTGTTAATTATATTTAAGCTCAGCGTATTCTTTTATCTTAGATAATACTTTTATTATTCAGAAATTAGTTTTTCCTAGAAAGATTAAACAAAGGTTTTTTATTATTATCATATTGATTGAAACTTTGAATATGTAATATGATAATTAAATAATAAATAAACAAATTCAAAAATAAACTTTTATTACAATGTACTCAAAGATAAAAATATTTTTTAAGTATGAATGTTCAAGTTATGCCTTACCCACTGTATACAATATGATTGCAATATCAATATTTGTATAAGGTATGACAACTCATACTTACGATTTCAACTATTATTCTTCTTTAAATCTGAGGCTTAGCTCACAAAGAGATTATTTTTCCTATAAACGTTTGTTTTTAAAATATTTTGTTTTCTTTCTAAATTATTTTATTAATGCCTTATGCTACAGATTTTTCAATTTTTTCCATCTATTATATTTCCAGTTGTTCTCTCGCATTGTTTTACCGTGGATTGGATGGCACTGCATTTTTTCTAATAGTGCGGATATATTTGTTTATTATTTCATAAGAAGTATCTGTTGCAATCATTTCTCTAAATATTAACGTTTGTTTTTATTACTTTGTTGACGAAAGTTTTCTGAAACCCTTGCGATTTCGCAATACTAGATATTCTATTTATATTATTATTGTTTTTTTTTGACATTTTTCTGCGGCATTTTGTATTATTATTGTTTTATTTGTCGCTGTAGAAATAGATGAATAACTTTCTTGAATTTTTTCTTTTTCATTTTTTTATTCATTCTATCTTAAAATGCTTTATTGTTATACATCTTTTGGATTGACTAAGACTTTCTTTAACATCACATGCAGCCACACAGGCCCCGTTTTTTTGAAGCGCGGAATAAATCATTAAATTTAAATATTCTTTATCATTTTGATGCCTTTTCCTCCCATTGTAACTTCTCAAACCAATTTTATTCACTAAATTTAATTATGCCCTTGACATATATTCGTTAAAATCATATATGCTTTGTTTATAATATCTACAACTAGGTTTTGTAAGTTGTAGTGAAACATTTTCCCGTCATCTAAATCCCTACAGGATTTGCTAGATCTTATAAAGAAATGATTGGAAGCGAGGTGCGATAGTCAGCGTCATCTTGCTTATGCAAGGCCAATATTAAAACCCACATGTGCCGAAACGGTTAATGGAAACCCTGATGGACTCACTAACGATTCACCTGCAAAATGCAACCTTCGACTGATCCCTGTAAATAATGCTGTGTCTGTAAAACGCAAAATATGCCATTTACATTGTTAAACCTTAATAATAACTTTCTTTACATTATGATTAAGCGAAATGTGTTAAATTGGTGCTAGGTATTCTGGTTGGTATTTCACTGAGATTTATCACCCAGTCAATGTTGCAAATTCCTATTGCAAATCTGTCATTATCGTCATCATCGTCAGACTTTCGTGCACTGTCCATTGTCCACAGGTTTTATGCTCGGTTATTTCAGTTGTGAACTGGTTGACAGCGAATCGAATGCAAATGCAATCTTTTCGACTGGTTGTTGAAAAATATTCATTTTATATCACATTGATCAGCACTTAATAGCGTTCTTGAGGATGTTAATGATTTACTTTAGCATATAATTTTTATAATGTTAGTTTCACGACACTGCCGTTTCTTGTCTTACTTGTGTAGTGGGTTCCCTATTTGATATGTGTATTAGATGTACCATCAAAATGCTACATAAGAAAATAATTGTTTAGATAAATAATCTATTCATTATTCATAATTATACCTTATACTGAGAATTCCCCACTTTTAAGGCACAAATAGGAACACCACTCTGCATTTTCCTAATTCAATATGAATGCTTTCAATAACATTCATTTATAAACCTATCGCCATGGTACAATCGTAATATAAGCAAAAGATTGAACTTATTACCTCATCTCTATGAAATTATTGGAAAATTAAGGGCCATATTGTTTTTGGTGGTAAAAAGAAACGACGATAAGGACATTTTATTATAATAATAATATTAGTGTTCGCCTGACTTTACTAAAAAAGTAAAAGGCCACCAAAAATTTATTTAATGAAAATTTTTCACAATTCTATTATTTTAGTTATAATACTTTATACAAAATTCCCTGAGACAGTTTTTTAATGTAATTCAGATAGTATTTCGTATAAATTCAAACGTTCAATAAAGTTTCATTTTTTCGTTAATATTTTAGGTTATAAAAGCGTTGTACAAATATTTCATCCAGGATATTTTCAATATTTTTTTATAACATTTTATATAAAATTTTTCCAATTAACATTTATGTTAATTCTAAATAACTTCTGGTTGAATATATTATTAAAATCTTTTTGACACAAAAAAATAATTTTAGCGAGTCACATAAGTTTATATGTTAATAATAATCATAAAGGTAATGGAAACTTCTAAAAACAATGGATAAAATTAAAGTAGTAATTAATAATTGTAATTAATAATATAATATGAAAGAAGTAATATTTGTAATATGCAACAAGTCGTTTCATTAAATGAAAAGTAATCTGGATATTCGTTTCAAGAAGTCTCGTTTTCTAATGTAAATCCTCGAGCGCGATTGTCCAATTCATATTTTGTGCTAATCGAAGTAAGAACCTGTGATCAATTTAAACACCTATAACTGCCATAACTCAAATATGCTATTTTGACTTCCATCTATTTATAATTACCCTGTAGGTATAAGTCCACCATTTCTGTATGAGTTAGTAAATCTCTATATAAAATTATTAATGGTTAAATGGTAGAAGTGTCGATCAGTTAGTAAATAATTAGTTCTGTTAAATTTTTATATTTCAATTCTAATATTAAATTCTATTAATTAAATCATTAAATGTTGACCAGGATTACATTATATTAAAAAAAAAAAAAAATCAAAAAAAAAAAATAATTATCACGCCTCGTTGTTTAAATACGCTTTATGCGGCACAATTGTGAAGTTGATATAGCATCAATGCTTAAGAAGACTTGAATTTAATTGCGTCTAACATGCGTCTAACATTTTATATATAATTCAACTGTTGAACTAGAAATTTTCTTTCCGATTTTTATTCGTTGTTTTTAGTTTTTATTGAACATTCACACTATTTATTTCCCAATGACTAAAAGTTTTATCAAGTATATAAATATATCCGTAATATAGATTCAAATAATAACAATATTAATAATTCTGTTTTATAGAACTTCCTAACAAGTTTGCAAAATCTGACAAGTGCTTGATTATCTTTTTTATCCATTTAATTTGATTTTTTTCCATTTTACGTGAATTCTGTGTAGAAACAGATAATTTTACAATCCAACAAGAAATTTAAAAAAATGCAAGCAAAATCGACTTATGGAACATGGTTACAGTGAAATTTTTCTAATTGAATTAAATAGTCGGGGTTTCTGGATTTCAAAAATCATTCTTTTTAAAATGGATAATACAATAAAAAATGTATCTAGGCTCTATGATTATGATTAATAGAGTTTCATAACCAATATGACCCCTTTGGAAAAATATTTCACTGATAATATGATCAAAAAATTAAATGATTTTTTTTATTTTCAGGAGGTCTCATTTTGCGTTTAAAAAAATTGGGTTGTAAGAGGCTGACTAAAATATTAATATTATTATCCAGCGATTCTTTCTATCAAACTGAGTTCTAAAATTATATCAAACTTAGAATTATATCATGAATTATTGAATTCTATTATGCAAACTTTATGTTCCATATTCTACTTTCGATAGGTTAATCCTTGATTAAATCACCCTTCTTTTTCAAGTATGACGCTCTAAACATAACTTCGTAGTCCTTAACCACAGTTTTTACGAAATGTTTCACGCTCCAATTTAGAAAAATTTGTTTTATCTTAGTATGTTATTAGTGAAGCACTGTCCCGATTGAATAATTGCCATTGTCAGTAGCTGAATTTATAAACCATTCGTACCGGCTCTACACGCAATGCTTACCTTTCACGAAAACACAATTCCGAAATGATATGTAATCTTTTTCGCTTGTTCAAGAGCGTCTAATATAATCTTGAATAAACTTACGGTTTATTTATACTGCTACAATTTGAATTGAACGTTGGTTAAAATTTTCATGATGAATTATTTTCGATACTGTTTGATTATATTTCACTTAATTGTAATGTTATTGGAAATAGCCTCTGGTATCTTATCAATCTGTAGGGTTATGATGGGGTCGGATTCCGTCTTTTAGCCAATCGAAAACTGAACTTGCTACAGTTCAAAAGTTGCATGTAAAGCGTTGGCCACATTTGCGCTTAATATCAAAGTTTTAGTTAATATATTACACCTTCAAAAAGAAAACGAAACATTTTGCATGTAATATTAGTAATTCAGATTCAATTTTAAATGAACTTTTGACTGTCCACACCTTCACTCCTTCTCTTATATTTAAAAATCATACCAACCTGTCTCAAGGAACATCAGAGGTTCCTGGACACAATTCGAACAATTAAACCATGTGATGTTGGCTGAATTCGAGCAGACCAATAAGTTATTGAAGTGGAAATCTCTGATCTGCCTGTACCAATCAAATCATGACAGGAAAAGATTTGTCAATAAACTTCAAACTAGAACTTTGTTCTTACTACAAGATATTTCTATTTATTATATATTATTTTCTCATATTATGAGTAAGAATGAAGATACCAAATTGGAATGGAAATCCAATCACTGGTGATATTTAAGCTTACAGAAAGGAACTGCATGTCAAATTCGACGATTTTAACGAAAGTAGTCTAATATTCCATATAAGATTTGGGAGTATCTGTTTAACTTGCTTTAATAGGTCGTTGTTACTTCTGTCAAACCAGTAGGATTTTTTTCTGAAAAAGATGTCAACAAAATTTTAATTTATTTATTAGTTTGTATTTTCTCAATTACGTAGCCTTGAAACCCTCCAGCGATTTAAACTTATTGGATTTGTATTTAACTTTTTGTTTACTACCTGCTCGCATCTTTCCACGGAGAAATATTAGTTTTTAAATTATTTTATTTTTAAATACATTTTTGAAGTTTAATCAATTTTGCTAACTCGAAATTTTAAAATCGATTCTTTATTCAAATTCAAATATTTGCATAGTTATATAAAATTTCAAAATTACTCACTTTAGCATCCCAATATGTTTTACTAAATAGCACTTGCAACTGTTTCTACTGCCTTCTTTTGCTATACATCTATATTATAGGACCTTGAATTACATATCCATATATAAATTTTGATGAACTCAATCGTGACATAACCTTATACATTTGAATCACATCCGTAATTACTTTTTTAGGCAACGTCTAAAGGTGCTTATGTGATAGTATCCAAATTTATTATTTATTTCCTCGAACTCATTAAGGATAATGATGTAAAGTTAAAACCTTATTGCTCTTTCGAATTTCAAGGATGTACCATTTAAACAGCGATTGATGTAAAATTCCAATTTGTCAAAAGAATATTGCGGAGTTTGAATTTGCGTGGAATGAGTAAACTGATGGCCTGTCATTATAGATTATTTGCAACTATTGGCCTCTGATTACCACAAGTATAACCACAAGTGAATGCTGGATTCAATAGAGATGAATCACTCATCGTCACTAGCTTAGGCACATTAATGGAGACCACCTATCTCAAGTGGGCATGAAGTAGCATTAGGGAACTATCCAGTGAAGCTAATGCAATGTTGATGGAAATTCATCTATTGTTTCCCATCACCGCTCATAAACTGCTACATAAATCAAACATAAATTTCACCAATCAACAAAATTTGTAAAAAATAATTATTTAAAGAATTTTTTATTTTAATTAATCAAGAAGAAAATGGATAGACATCACTATTGGGAAAACTAGGTTCAGGATGGAATATAAATAATAATTAAAATTAAGTTTTTATAATAGTAGATGAACTTAAAATAACTTTATTTACACCTCGTCATGAAGGTCTCCAATGTTATGGGGATGCCCAGTTTTTATTCTCCCATCAATATTGCTACATCTTAATTTAGTTTACTTGGAATTTTATCATTTCGGCACCTTTCATACGTAATTTTCTTATCACAAGAATGAAAAAATTATAATAAAACGAAAACTTTGTATCAGTTAAATTTAAATATATTATCTTTATTAGAAATATTAATTTTATTTTTTTATAATAATAACAAAATGTGTTTCTATAAATTCAATAGTTGCGGGAGATGGTTGACAAGGGGATAAACAATTGAAAGATTGTGATAATGATAGATAATGATAGATATTGACAAAGTCGTATTAAGAAAAAGAGACAGTAAGCGAGAACTGCGAGACTGATATCAAGCATCTCGCCACAATATAATGTATAATGTCCACATGTGCCCTGTCGGATACCCTATAATCGCACTAACATAAGCGCGCACAATAATTAGCTATAGCAACACATGTGAACGATGATTGGATTGGGCTTTCCAATAGTTCAGTTGATTTTTGCCTCAATTTTTATCATTGTATGATGTTGTTCCGTTGCTGAATATTCCTACATTGGCTAATCCGATTGGCATACTAAATTATTCCATCTATTATCGGGCACTTCTATTATAAATTTTATAAATTTTTTTCCAATTAATTTAATTGGAATTTCGGAATTGCAACTTGATTTCGAGATTGATCTGAAATGTAATTATATAAATGTGTGTGTGGTGGAACAATCAGAATAATTAAATGATTATAAATAATAATAATTATTATTATTATTTATTTATTATTTATTTATTATTATTATTTATTTTTATATCATTATTAATCATCATGATAAAATTGATAAATTTAAAACTTAAATGATGGAATTTTACTAAACTTTTGTTGGATACTTAACCTAGTTGGTTTAAAGAATTAAAAGTTAAACCAATACGGGAGGAAGTTGATTGACAAATATTCAGCTTCATATGAATGTACAGACAACGTTTCGTAGAATAATAATCATCTCTGTGTTACAATTATATGATAATCAAAAATGTAATTTTGAACGAAGCACTTCTATTTTAAATAGCTGACAATGGTCCAAGAAATAGTTGAAGAAATAAATAATAATTTGGAATGGCACAAAAAATGGCGTCTGAGTATTTTCAAAAATGCCCAAAGAATTTCGTAATATTTCGTATGCGTGATTATATTTACTTTCGCTACTCGGATATAATGCCAATGTGGAAAGAATTCTTTCATCTATGTCAATTATGTGAACAGATGAAAGGATAAGACTGTTATCGTAATAGTAGAAACTATTTTACAGTCTTTGGTAAATTTGGATTACGACTGCAGTGAAGTGTACCATTATATTTCAAAAAATAAAAATATTTTAAAAGCTGCTAAAAATAGCAGCTGACTTTGCATTAACTAGTTTTTATTCATTAAATAATCGCTTACTAATATTTATTATATTTTAAACTATTAAATAACATTTGTAATTTATTCATACAAATAAAAGAGCGCCATTTTTTAAATATATTTCAATGGCTCAGCAGAATATATTTATAGGTTTTTATTGAAGTTGTTTAGAGCCAAATAATGACAGCTGAGTTGTTAAAATATATTGTAAAAATCTTTTTTTGAAAAATGGTGTTCTTTTATTAATATTTTCTTAATTTAATATTTTAATCATTCCGTGTTCGTTTAACTGAATTTTAATGGAATGAATGTGAATTCTTGTGTTCCTATTTGATTTAGTTTATTTTTAAAAAGTAAACTCCATTATAATTATGTAACTAATAATTAAATTAATATTTCTAAAACACCAGTAACTGATATTTAACAGAGAAAAACAATTAACACAATATTTTAATGACTGACGAACGTATAAGGAATTAATTTTTGAATTTTTTCTTTACAATGTACTACTGGAAATCGCATCAGAAATCTAGAACTTTTTGTAACCGACATGGTAACTTACATATGGACAGATATAATGACATGCATAAATTGGCAATTATATAATTAAATAATTATTATCTTCATCAATATTAATTGTGTGTAACAGTGCAATCTCATTCAGCTGCACTTAATCAATATAATTTAATCAATCATTTGCATAAAACATTGGTTGTGAAATTATTTCATTGATTTTTCATTTTATTCAGTAGAGGGTATCATAGTCAGTCCAAATGGTTCCGATAATTGGGGCTGCGACATTTGCGGTCGTCAATTTCCGACGCTGAAGCAAGCAAAGGTCCACAAATTCAAATCGCACATTGAACCAGTTCAGAAAAAGAAATTGATGCTCCATAGAAATATTATTCGAAAATCCAGCGCTTCTCAGCGTAATTTAGGTAAGCTGTAAAATTTGTTTTGTTTAGAATAAAGTCCTAAACCTTATAAAATTATTTTTCTGGAACTATTAAGAATCAGTTCTGCATAATGGAAATATACAAAAAAATATTTTTAAATCATATTATCAACATTTAATTTCCGTTTGAATCAAGGATATCTCAACACAAGATTGAATTTCCCACATCGGCTTTGGGTCAAATTTAAAAGAAATTAATAAAATGATTTTTGATACAAGCAATACCATGGGGTGTTCTCATCGAGGCAACTAATTTTCTTTTATACAATTTCCTACAGATAATAAGAATAAATATATTAATGCTTATTGTATTAATATATGTTTTTGTCTTATTTCCAAGTCTTTAAAACGTATAAGCCATCGTATAGATTCGTCGCTTCTATTCTTCAAAACTAGAAATAGAAAGCTTGTATTTATATTAATATTATTTAAATAAATTTCACAAATTAAAAATTCATAAATTGAATTAAATCAATCCTAAATTATTCGTCTAAATGTAAAAACCCAATATTAAAAGAACTTCAACATCACAACCTAAAAATATTCCATGTTTACTGTTACTATGACAATCAATTAAAACAACGGTGTAACGATTTCAAGTGGAAATTTAACAAAATGAATTAATATTAATGTTTCACATTTATGCCCTTAAGATGCGGATTCATATGTATAACAAAAAACCTGATAGACTTCATTTAATAATTGGTAAAACCTTTATTGCACCATATTTTTCCGGTTGGAGCATCTTTTGTGGTGAATTGTGTACATGGTAGCTATAACCCTAACCCAAAATTAATCTACTCGTCTACACGTCTAATAAATCATATTTGTCAACGATATTTCGACAGATACAGGTCTACACACTTCTCTTGAAAGTTTTTGTGAATTTAAATATGGGTAATATGGTGGAAGGACTGATTTTTTGATTTTTGCCTTTTTGTACATATTGGTAGAATTGTTACAGAATAATTGGTATGTTAAACAATTTTTTTTGGAGGATGATAAAAATATTTTTTAATAAAAATCATATATAAATAATATAGTTTGTATAGGAATTTCTGGAATTAATTCCTCTGTATCGTCTTAGGATGTTACCTGCCTCCGAATGTGATTTATTAATAATTACACTGAATCTAAAGTATTTTGATATAGTTTTTTTCTGAAGGAAAAATAATTTTATGCATAATACATAGGTTAAAAACTTTGATTTATAATTCATGTAATTACAATTGTTTGTTTACTAATAAATCTCACAGACCGTTTGGTAGGTGTTCTATGTCCCCCCTCATTCGCATATCTGGACTCCCAGCAACCCGGATGACAAAATTTTAGGGATTTTTTAGTTAATGAATAATATATTTAACATTCTTAGAATATTAAATATTTCATTAAATTAATTTAACATAATTTGCATTAAAAAGACACATAAACTTCTCTGCCTAATCACTAAACTAACCGATTATTGCAGTATGAACAACAAGTGTTATGTTTCCATTTGCAAAAATTCTTTACAGTTTTAAATTGGCAATAAGGAATACATTTTTTTTTAAGTATACCATAGTTATTAAAATCTTAAATAATTTATCGTTCAGGGTAATCATGACGCCGTACTAATATTCAACAAGAAATAAAAATGTTAGATCCTATCTTTAGTGAATGATCAAAATGTCCTTATCGCTTTCAAACGATTAAAAAACTAATTAGGTTATAAAAACCGGTCGCTTATTAAAAAGTATAATTACCCGTACTAATTACCCTCATATACCACAACCTATGAATATTACTTGTAACTACTCATAAGATCCCCAAAAATTGACAACTCCATTATTTGAACTTATTATGAAATGTGTCTATTGTGCTCTGCAAATGTTTCTTTTCATCAATATACGTAGTGTGCCAATTAAAGTTTTGTGGACAGTAAAGTTATTTATAATGCATTGTTTTAGTGCAACATTATTTGTTGGAGCAATTTCACTTTCGTCAAAATTATATTTTGATCTTCATCAAAATGCCTCAGAAGTATTTCTGATTTCTGATTTCTAATCAACGATTTATGGTTGAGAAAACTTCCCTCAAAACTTGTTCAACGTTTCTGGCACATACAATGTATGTGAACACACTCACATACTGTCAGACTAACCTAAACATTTCAGAAACTTGACAAAAGTTCCTCGAAATATAAGGTTGTCAAAATCTCAGGTGGGACCAGTGTATGAAAGCTACATGAATTAATGTAAAATAAAATAAAATCGCTCATGTTTATTGAAGTGATCAAGGGGTTGTTAACGTGGATTTTGGCAGAAAGCAATAACATATGCAACATATTATGTGGAACGATTGAAGAGTGCTGGGAAACGTGAACGAAAACAAAGCAACAATATTCTATATTTTCTTCAGAATAATACATATATTCACATAATATATAACAGTGGATTTGTGCCTAGTCATAATGTGGTATTTGTTTACCTATTTGTTTACCGTTTTATTTCTCTGTCATTCCGGAAAGTTAATAGATGCAATACTGTCTTCCAGCATACTGTTTTCGTCTTAGTAATTTATCACAACCCTCAAATGTAAAACGACAAAAGCTGGTACCACAAAGAGTTTATCGATAGCCGTTAATTTACCTAGGTATGATGTAATCCGTCATATAATCACCTAGGCGAGTAGCCAACATGACTCATCTATTTGCCTCATCTATCTTAGTATGAGCGAGCTCCTTGAGCGCGTTACCATTGTGGCATAATCCGTTGATGAGTTCATTGAATACATAAATGTCCATCTGTAAGCCTTGCATAGCAGTTCTGATTCTAATATTAAATTGCAATATATTTTGACGATAAATTTCAATATAGTATGTTTGCCAACGTGCGCCATGCTAATGCTAATAATGGAATCGTTTAGTGAAAAAATATATCGCGGAAAATAAGTTTCGTGAAATTCTACCCAACTCAAAGAAATCGAAAATCGATAAATCCCGCATTGAACAAGGCCAGTCTGTGAACAATGAGGAGGAGAGTGGTTGCCATGGAGACCAGAATAATCCAGACTCCTATTCTGCCAGCGATACTGGTAGACCAGCAACTAATCTGTGGCGTGCAGCTCAATCCAACAGTCGGGGAAATAAGATCGTTCTATCAAGAGTTTACTCCATCACAAACCAGGTTAGGAAATTTCTAGCATCACTTGTTAAGTTTCGTTGAGTAGGAGATTTGTTTGTCTGTTTGATGAGGCTTAGCTTTTGTGACTGATTTTGTTTTGGGTTAATAATAAAGCCTTTTATGGTTGACAGTGTTAATGTTGTTATGGTTTCGTTTTACATTTTCAGAATGAGCTCAATATCAATGGCTCAAGAAACAGATATGGCCGCTTCCGTAAACGGGCTTTTGTATGTTTCTATTGTCAGTCAATTTTCCTAAACAGGGAAGGCTTCAAGCGCCATTTGCTCATGCACAGGAAAAATGAGAGTTTCAAATGTGTAAATTGCGATTTGAAATTTATCAGGTTAAAAATGCTCAAGCAGCACCAAAAGGAACATTGTCGTCCGAATTTTATCAAATCCCTTAACAACATAGGTAGGAATTTATGTTCCTCATTTAATCTTATTACTTATATTAGTCAATAATATATATATTTCTACGTGGATAACTTTTATTTTAATTAAATAAAAATTCATTCATTGCAGCAGAGTCAAATGGAAAACCGCCTCTAGCAATAGCACCAGCCCCAAAAGCCGACAAATGGAAACTCAACCAATCTGATTTAGAAAAACCCCTCTTATCGCCGATAAAATCAGAAGCTGTAGTCATAAAAAATGTAATTTCTCAAAATGATACTGATGCGACTTTCCAAAAAAACATGAAATTCGCAGAAAAGTTTCTCAACAACCCTGCCATCACTTTAAATAAAGGAGTAAGAAATGTTTTCATAATAATAATAATAATAATAATAATAATAATAATAATAATAATAATAATAATAATAATAATAATAAAACCTAAAATTTCCTAGAGAATATTGAAAATTCTAAAAAATAACTTTTGAGATATATTTTCCTATATAATGTCATGGTTGATCACCTCCTTTATTCTAGAGTCAATGCGTATGTAACTTGTGTCAAAGTTGTTTCTACTCGAACAACAGCATCCTTAAGCACCTGGTGCTTCATCACCGAATAGCAATACAGGATGGATATACTGCTCTCTCAATTTCTAAATGTGAATCCGTTGCCAAGCTGAAACCCTTATTAAATGAGACCGTAAATGATTTGAGCACTCCGACAACAAAACCGATTCTGCATTTTATACACAACTGTGAGCATTGTAGCAGTCAATTTGCATCTAAAAAGGGGTTACAAAGGCACCTTCATTCAGTTCACGTTGATCAAGGAATCGATGTAAAATATGATTCGGGAGTGGATTTGTCAAAAAGATCATTGGATGAAAATCCATTAAAGTTCGTTTGTTCTGATTGTGGAATGAGTTTTCATGATAATAAATCATTGATACTTCATAGAGATGATTGCTCTGGTTGGTCATCTTCATCTGGTGGAACAGGGCGACGTGTTAAATGTGATATTTGTAGGAAGCGCTTTAGAAACCCTTTGACACTCGATGAACACAGACGATTGCATGAAAACGAATCCTGTATTAATTCTATCGCAGAAACCGACGGTATTGCAACCAATGACAAAGCTACAGCAGGAGAAAACACAACTTTTTCCCGTATCAAGACTGAAGAATATATATTATCTAAACCAGCAGCAAGTCCAGCAAATAATAAAAAGGTATCAACGTACTCCATACCAACTTATAAGAAAGCTAAAGTTCCGCCCAATGCTGATGGTCTTTTTGAATGTGATGAATGTCATAAAACATTCACATGCCGGAGTTCGTTAAGCAATCATGTCAAATCACATTTTAATTTTAAAAATAAACCATTCTCATGTTCAGCTTGTAATCAAGGTTTCATGTCTACCCTCACTCTCCAATATCATCGTCAGCAGCTATGCCCGAACATTAATCGTGAAGAAATTAACGAGCAAGAAGTGAATAATTCTAATTCTCTAGAATTAGTCCCTCAACAGAATATCTATTCCAGCTTTGATGGAGTATCTCAAGTTCCTGGTAGCAACTACTCATCGGTTTCAAATGCTGGAGACTCTGGTTCTTCTTTATATACTTCTAGTACCAACAATCTAACAACCAGAGCTACTAGTTGCATGCATTGCAATGCAATGTTTCCTGACAGATCTCTTCTCGAAGATCATGCTAGTAAAGAGCATTCAAACCATGCTGGTGAAGTTGTTTGCATTATTTGTCCGAGATCATTTACTACCTACATGGCGTTTCGTGTGCACATGACAAAATCGCATGGTGGACCAAATGGAACATCTCTCAAAAGTCATTTAAATGCTGCCAGCATACACAAAGCCAATACTAGTTTTGAAATGATTCAAGAACTATCTTCTTCCTTAAGCAAAGAACGACCCAGTTCTTCATTAAACACTTCGAATGGTAAAGTGTTTCATTCAAGACATGCTTGTCCCAATTGTGATAAGGATTTCAGTACATCCCAAGCTCTGGGCAATCACAAAAGAGCTTGCATGCCTCATTTGTATAAGAAAGTCAATCTGTAATATTTTGTGTTATTTATTCTTGTATATTAATTGACCATTTATTAACTCTGTACCGATGACAGACTAAGAATTTGTATGAAACTGCTTAGGTTTCATGTATATCAATTGCTATTAATGATAAAATTGGCGTAGATGTGTTTCGTACTTCTCAATTCTTTTCCCTTCGACTTCATTTTAGATACCATCAAAGCATTTTCTTGACTTTTCTTTCTTCCGTTACTCATATTTATGTTATCAGTTTTTGTAATATGATTCAGATTTTCTTTTTATTTTTGACTGCTTCCTTGTCTAGGAGTTGTTTAAATGGAACTGCTATCTCGTTTTTGTCTCAATTTCCGAATTTATTGCCCTATTTATTATTTGTTAATTTAGTTTGTTTAAATCATTACGATCAATTTCTGTTTTCAAAACAATTTGTTGACTGAATTTTATTTTTATTGTTGTAACGGCATTTATTGGGTTCAAGTTGAGTTCGGGATAGGTAGGCTGGATGGAATAGGGTTGAGCGATATGATCTTGGATAAGTAATATGGTTAAGTTGGAACGGTTTTGTTTATGATCTACGCTTAATAAGCATCAGTTATTAGTGCGGTTTCTTTCTGTAAAATCAGTTTAAGTTGTCACGAAACATGCTAAATGATATGAAATCAGTGATTCTTACACCAGGGATAGAAATGTTCTGAAGTAGTTTACATCCACGGGTAAGATTTCAATTAAGATATTCCTATTAAAATCAAAGAACGAATTCTCATTGATGTCATAGATATAATTATAAAATTAATCCATTGCATAGTATAGTATGTGACATTTGTCATTATACATTTTTGTATTTTTTCAAGGATTACCAAGTTTTTAATTTTAGTGACCTCAAAAAAAATCTTTCATCAAATTATTCATTCCTTTTACTGTTTGCACCTTTCTTTCTTTCAACTTTACTTAATGTTTAGTTATTAAATCTTAATGAATTTTTGTTTTCCTAGTTACAAATGACCATATATAGCACACCTTTAAGATAAGCAATACCTGAAGACTTAAAAATATCAAATGAGTTTCAGACAGATGTCGATGATTATTCACAGTTTAGAATTGGAAAGAATTCACTCAAAGAAAAATAGTTAATTGTTTTTTTTGGGTGCCGGAGCGTAATCACGAGGACGCATTTTATAAATTAATTGTAACTAATCTATTAATAAAAATTTTGATAGGTTTTAAAGTTTTCAAAAGGAAAATAGGACACTAACTTGTTTTAATTTTTAAATATTTTATTATATTTCTACTTTTATTCATAATTTAAATCTTTCGTTTCAAAAACATCTGCTGTTTTTAACTGATTCAAACAAAAATTTGCATGATATTTTTATTTAAACATTTCATATTGAGTCGATGCAGACATTTAATGAATTATTTTCTTTTTGGTAATCTTTGATATCTTTATTGATGATATTTCATTTAAACAAAACATCAAATATTTTTTATTATACTCCACACAAATTTTCGACTTATATTTTTGATTATAACAAAAAATATTTGTTCTTTTGTCAAAATGTATTCTCAATTAATATCTTCTATTTAATTACTTAATAAATTTGATTTATTATTACAAAAGGCATATTTAATGTACTGTTTATGCTCGAGCCAATCGTGTGGGGTTCAGTATCAGATCTCTTTTTAGTATAATCATAATGAGGTCTACGTCCGCAGGTAATATGTTGTCGGCTTGGAATCCATTTGTTTGCTGCGGTGTTTTAACTTGTGATCCTTTGAAGATTTTGTCGCTCGCACCATCTACAGTGACTGCCAAAATTGCCTCAATGTTTCTAACCTCTATAAATTGAGTAAACAATAACAAATCTAGAAAACAACGGAATAATTAAGAAGTGTAATTCACTGTGGAACACACTTTTAGTTTTTGTATGGAAGAAAGAGAAAAGAGACATCAGGCTTTGTCTAGACTTCAGACAATTAAACAAGATAACAGAAAGACAAGCATTTCCAATGCCAAATGTAGATGAAATTTTAGACATCCTACACGGATCCAGATATTTTAGCTCAATCGACTTGCGAAATGCTTATTATCAAGTGAAGTTAGATAAGGAATCTCAAGAGAATACAGCATTCTAAACAAAAGAAGGACAGTTCTGTTTTAACAGGATGCCATTCGGTATTGCAGCGGCACCAGGAACATTTCAAGAATTAATGGCGAAAGTATTGAAAGATTTGTGAAAAGATGGAGTGATGGTATATTTAGACGACATACTAATATTCACAAAGACAGAAGAAGAATACTATAACGTATTTAGAAGAGTTCTAGTGAAGATCTCAACAGCAGGACCCGAAAAATGTGAAATATTTAGGAAAGAAGTGAAGTTTCTGGGACACATAATAAATAAAGACGGCATGCAAACAGATCATACTAAGATAGAAGCAATACAATCATTTCAAAGCCAAAATGTGTAAAGAATCTGAGGAGCATTTTGGGTATCTGTAACTATTATCGACGGTTCATAAAAGACTATGCAAAGAAGGCAAGAGCACTAGAAAGCATATGCGGAAAAAATAATGAGAAAATAATATGGACAGAGATGGGTGAAATTCTTTCAGGGAAATGAAAGAAGCACTGGTAACTGCCCCAGTATTGGTATTTCCAGATTTCAGAAAAGAATTTGTATTAGACACAGACGCAAGCTTCAATACTATTGGAGCAGTTCTTTCGCAAAAGGATGAAAAAGGACATGAACATGTCATTACATATGGTTCACATGTGATGAGCAGCCACGAAAAAGGATACTGCACTACCAGGAAATAATTATTGGCAATATACTATTTTTGTAAACATTTCAACCATTACTTATATGGTAAAAGATTCTCACTGAGAACGGACCATAAAGCTATTAGGTTTATGTTAGCAACGAAGAAACCAATAACTGCTCAATTCCAGACATGGATCAACTGTTTAAGCAGTCTGGATATTAAAATGGAATACAGGAAAGGGACAAGCCATACAAACGTGGATATGCTATCCAGGAAAACATGCGGAACATGTATACAGTGAATGATGGAACACGAAGATCCAAAAACCGGCAAAATTAAAACCAGAATATTAACAGTAGCAGCAGAAGGCGGATATAACAAGTGGCAAAATGACAATGTGGAGGTCCTAGAAATAAAGAATAAGTTAGAAAATAAAGATTGTAAATTCGTAATGGAAAACAACACGGTACTAGCTAAGCAAGGTAAAATTTGGATACCATCAGATAATAGACAGAAGATGATAAAAGAAGTAAACGTATTGCTGTGTCATGCAGGTACACAGAAAGTAACGAAATATATCCAGAATAATTTTGACATGGAAAATCTAGCAACGGAAGTAAAAAGGGTAATTGAGAACTGCGAAAGATGTCAGAAAATGAAAACGATAACAACTAAGACAAAGGAGGAAACTCAAACAATAAAGAGTACTGAACCATTCGAGAAGATATATATGGACATATGTGGGCCATTGAAAGAAACGTTCAATAAAAATAAATATATTTGTGGAATCATTGACTACTATAGTAAATACATCTCATTAACGGCCATAAACAAGCAAGACGAAAAAAAAATTAGTGAGACTTTATTAAATAGATGGATATTAAAGTTTAAAGCTCCAAAAGAACTTCATGTAGACTGTGGGAAGAACTTTAAAGCAAGGAGTATTAAAGAACTAGCAAAGGCAGATGGTATTGAATTAATCTTCTCAAGCCCATATCACCACAACACGAATGGTATTATTGAAAGACAGTTCAGAACAATCAGAGAGTATATTAACGCGTCATTGAATGAAGGAGTAAGACAAAATTGGGCTGATTTAGTACCAGAAATAGAATATACTTTAAATGCAACAGTTCAAGTCCAGCAGAGATTATATTTGAAAGGAAAATCGACAGAATGAAATGGTACACGAATAAAGAAATAAATAGAGAGGATATGGAAAAGAGAAAAGAGGATAAAACACTAAAGCCAAACGGAAGCAAGACAGTGAGAAACTTTGAAATGGAAGATATGGTTTTGATCAAGCAAGAAATTAGAAATAAAGACGAAGCAAGGTGGGAAGGGCCGTACAAAGTGATAAAGAAAATACACGAACGGAGCTATTTGCTTTAAGACCAAAATGGGAAGACGGTAGTTAAAAATGTTGAGAAGATTAAACATTTTATAAAAGAGGGATGTGAGGAGTTAAAATTAAAATGTTAAATTAAAATTATTTCATCATTAAAATTTGTAAAATTAAAAGTGAAACTTAAATTATTTTAAAATAAATTAAAATTAAAATGGTTTAAAATTAAAATTAATATTTTAATTTTAATTTTGAAATATAATAATTTTTAATAAAATTGCAATTCAAGTATAAATGTGGTATGTTGATATTTGGTTGAAATTAAAATTTATAAAAAGAAAATGTTCCAAGAATATTTGTTTATATAAGCAGATTTAATGAAATATAATTTTGGATTTATTTAGTCTTAGTAATTTATTTGATGACAGAAGAATTGAATATTATAGCTTCTAACAATAAATATATTAAATGAATTAACAAACAAAGAATCTGTTTAGAAAAATGCATTCATTGTTAACACAAAGTATACAATCCTCTATTCACCAAAAATACCGCTGTTTCTATGAAGTAAAGAAATCGGTTATACAAACCGTCTTCAGAGTAAGTAAAAAAATCCTGGATCTAATTGCTCTCAGCACTGTGTAATAAAGCGTGTATAAAGAAGATCAAGGGTGATTAACGTTTCCTAAATTAAATCCAGCCGAAATTTTATTCCAACGAGCAAGACAGGCAGAAATGCTGCTTCTCGTGGTCCGGTGTTCTTATGAATTAATTTACTACCACAATGATATTTACCTTTATTGGCATTCCTTTGTATCGCTTGTCAAGTTAACTGCTACTGCAAGTTTTCTCTCTTTTCTATTAAATGTCATGGAGTCATGGAGTTTATATGCCAAACTAATTCTGCGACAATTGCTTTAACCGACGTTTTAATTTCCTTTATTGATTCCATGAACTGGCTAGTTATAGCTCGACAGCTGTTAAATGCGTTCTGTTTAATGCTTCTAATCTACAATGATTACGCACAGATCGATATTTATTTTCTGAATTTTCCCAAACAGGTCAATTCTATTTACATTAATTATTTTTGTATTATATTTAATTATAGTAATTATATATATATATATATATGTATATGTATATACAATTATTTATATCATACCCTGTGCGTTTACTCGTCGTTCTAATCAACCTATTCCGGATTTTACAAGTTGCAACAAAAACAGAAAGAAACCACTGATATACACTTCCTATAATATTTTCAGAAAAAGTTATAAGTTCGTCTGGATTTCTCCTTGGATTACGGAATGGAAAGCATACTTACCATTCTGACCCTGGTTCACTTCGATCTAAACTTTTTGAATGCGTAAGTTGTAGACCTGAAGCTCAATATGATTTCGCTCCAATTGCTCTTTTAATATCCGATTGAGACGTTTCGCTTTATTGAACCCCACTGCCTACTTTTTACGACAATGTAGCTTCAGACTTTTCACCAGTTTCTAATGTCTTTCCTTTTTGAGTCGCAGTTTCTAGATGTTTGGCATAAACTCTTTCAAAATAATTTTCACTTAAGTTTAAATTTATCATAATAAATTAAACCTTTACGACTCTCCGTGATAGTTTTACAATTTATTTTAAAATATACCTAGGTTCGTTGATTCCGTAATCAGGATGTAAGAAACTATCGGATTATTAGACGCTATTCCTTTGTAACGAGTAAAAATAATATATTGCACATACGAAATTAATTAATCTTGCAAAATCATTCAGATTACAATATTAAAGATATAAAGAAAAAACGTAAAAAATACAACAAAATGAAAATAAATTTGGGTTAGTTCGTCAACATTAGCATTGGTTTTGCGTTTTTAGTAGAAAATCATTGAACGTTTTCGTCATGAGTTCATCAAACGTTAGGTCGATAGTGAGTGACTTTCCTCACAATATTCACCGTGATGTAGCAACCCTAGAATAATTAAAGAACACTACCATAAGCGTCGGCAGGATTGAATTTAAATAAATAAAATAAGGTTGCCAGGCGTCCAGGTTTTCCGGGATTGTTCTGGTTCGGTGTGGTAAAAACCTGGCAATCCTAAAGTAAAAACTACTACTCATTTTTGATTTTTCTGTATAAAAATTTTAATTCGTTTATTTTTTAGAAGAAGTACCAGCATGCTATTCCCATTTGAATACATCCCGAGAGAACATCTATTTAATAACTTCATAAATATTGAATTTTAAAAATTACTTTGTTTAAAATTTGTATGAATTTTTGAAACTTTTAAATTAATTTTTGTAATGAATAATCATGTTAATAATCATGATAATTTATAAACTTTAAAATTTAATTTTTTAGATATGCAAAATTATATTTTAAAATTATGAAATGCAATCTTTGTTTGAATTAATATTTCTGAACTATAATGAAAGATAAACTAAAGTAAAATTTTTGCTATTAGAACTTTTATTATGAATACTTCGTATGATTTAATAAAATTTTATTTATTCATATATGTATATTTTTTAATAGAACGAATCACATTAATCATCTTCCAACAGAATTATTTTTCCATATTTTCAAATTTATTAACATTGAAGATTTATTAACATGTTCTCAGGTAATTGCTAAATTTATTTAGTTGTTTTACGGTCAAGGATAATAAGGTATCCAAAAGTTGGCACTATTTATCAAATGATGATTTGGTTTGGACAAATAAATGTCACCAAATTACATTCTTAAGTACAAAAGAGTTCCATGTAAGTTTCATAAATTTAGTTACGGTAAACAGAAAATTAATTAATGAAATGTCAGTTAAATTTTATTTCAACTGTTCAAAATGTCTCATTTTTATTTGAATTCAAATTTGTTGAATTTTCAAACTGCCTCTCACAAGATTCGAAATTAGAGGGGATTTTCTCATTTTATTCTGTTTTATCATGATTTGTGAACTTCGTAATTGATCAGATCAAGTTTTTGATTATTTACGAGGGTAACGTTGATTTCTGAATCCTTGCTAGGTGGCCATTATAAACCCCTGGTTACTGTTTATACTTATGCATTAAGTCGTCACTGTTGAAACACATCACATTACATAGTATCATGAATTTCAGATAAGATATATTGCATAATTTGTATCATCTTATAAGAAATTTAGTTTTGAATCAAACAGCCAAAAATGTTTTGAAAACTGTTGAGTAAATAGCCTTGAAATCAAAATTGTTTGCAAATCAATGATGTCTAAATACTTTACATATCACATGTTTCGAAATTTAGTTTTGAGTTTCGAGTAAATCAATTATCCAAAAATTCAGACTTCATTTTTTGGGGCATTTGATTTTTCACATAAACTTATAGATTTTCCAAACAAATTTCAATTTTATCAATCAAACAAACCTTGCTGATCCCCACATCCTTTCCAAAGTCTGCGTATGTGCGTCTGTCTCGTGATCCACAAAATTATATCGATGGTTGACCTTGAAATGCTCAAATCCAGCCCGCTTTAGTTCTTCTGTCTTATACGCTTCCCAGCTGTCTGAGTATATGATGGTCCCATTTCGTCAATATTCTCCTTGATTGCAGTCAGTAGTGTAGGCGCACTTCGATCCAGCACTTCAATGAGAAAGCATTCCTTGGTTTCTCGGTATATCCCACCGAAGACCCATCGTTGAGGTAGCACCCGACCGATTTTGTTCTTCCGCTTGGTGAAAAGTGACTCATCAACTTCCACGATCACCCACTCGCCATCAATTTCCACTTGATCCTTCGCCAGTAGTTTCAACGCAGGCTTGCCTCAAGTAGTTACTCCAATCGGTTGTTGTGAAATTATTGATTCCGAGCTTCCTCGATATCATTTCCCAGGCCCAAATGTAGATAAAACGTGCGACAGTGACAAATAGAAGACGCGATTGAGAGAACCAGTTACCGTTTCGAAAATTTATCTTCTGATAACAGAAGATCCAGGTTCTAGGCTGGTTTCCAAGTTGTATTTTATGAGCATAGTTGAATATTCCTTCCATTTTTATTTGTTGGTTTTTGTTGCTATGGTTTTAATTCTTGTGCCTCTTTATAAAGGTACTCAGTAACTTCATGATATGAAAAAAGTCGCTTTTGTCTCGCCTCCCCTATCCTGAAAACTTCAGCTCTCGGTCTAACAGGGTCAAATCCTACGAAATCTAGGCTTGCGAAAGTTTCTTCGAAATCAAAATCTTCTATTTCTCTAAACATGTTATTCAATTCACTAAACGATTACGACATTTTAGTAAGTCAAACGGGTGTGGTTTCCTCTGTAACCCTGAGACTCCCAGAAGATTTCTTTGCCAAAGTACAGCTTCATGGGATGTGAGTTCTTGCATCTTCGTTCTTTTGGTAGTAGACTACACTCTTGAAAAAATTTCACAGCTTCTTCCTCATTATTTGACAGGCTCCACAAGTTCGTCTGAAAATTAATATAACGATTATTATAAAAACTTACAAGAATAGTATTTTATCACTGTCTTTGATTAAATTTGATTAATTTTTGGAATTTTTTTGATAAAGTGAAACGAGATATCAAAAGAAAATACCACGGCGATTCAATATATAAATTAGATGAAAGTTTTGCACGAGCCTCAACAATAATGAAAGGTCAAATATGGAAACGAAATGATCACTGATTAATCAAAACAATGACAGATTTAATAGAAGCAATTCTGAAACTTAAAATTCAAGAAAAGAAATTGAAAGATCAGATTACAAGTGTAATAAGGAGAAGAAATTTTGAGAAAATCCAACTAACAACTAGTTTCGAAATATATAATAATAAAGGAGTAAACAACTAAATCAAAATAGGTTTGGTATTTATAGAAACAGGATATATTGTCACCTATTGTCGAAATGAAATGTTCAATCATTGTGAAAAAAATGGTATTTTCCGTACTGATTCGAAATTTAAAATTTAACTCGAAATTTATGAAAATAACAAAGATGGTTTGACAAATTATGACTATATGGCGTTGAAATTGAAATTAACGTTATAAAACGAGTTGTATGTGTGACAAAAGTGCTAGAATAAGTGTAATTAAATAAGAAAATTAACAGATATAAATAATAATATTATTATTATTATTAGTCGTATAAAATGATGATTTCTTGTTTGCAGCAATAATTAAATGATGATTTAAGCCTTTTGCTGCGAAGTATATATTCAATAAAATGATACAATTTTCGACTATAAAAATAGTCCTTTTAAATTTCCTGGTATTTAGCTGCTTCAATTTTCAAATGCTTTTTGATCATCTCTTTAATTTCCTTTTTCTTTCTTCTCATTGGTTCAAAATAAAATAAATAGTAGATATAAGTGTGCTATAATTTTGTAAATAGCTATTGAAATAAGCAATTCGAATCAGCAAATAATTGCAATATTCAAAGATTTCTTGTTATAGAAATTCTAAGATTTTATTTTTAAATATAAATATTTGGCAGTTTCGCTCATATTTTTAAAACGATTTTTGCGGCATAATATCTATTGAATTTCTCTAATCTGATGAGTGATTTGCTGTCTTTGGCCTAATAGCCAATGTTTAGTGTTCGAGTTTTACCGGTTTTGTAACCATTTAATTGAATAAAAGTCAAATAAAAAATTAATATAAAAATTTATAATATATCCAATAATTATTTGAAGATACAAATTTAATTTTAATAATAATAATACTTGGAAAATAACTTTAAAATATTAATAATGATAAAAATAATAATAATACTTCGAAAATAATAATGATAATGATAATGATAATAATAATAATACTTTGAAAATTTACTAATTAAATCACAATCGTGATTGTGGCCCAAAAGAGGACTGATTGTTCGTTCTTATTTATCATCCAATAACTCGATATAGAAACTTCTTGTATAGAAACTTCTTTAGTAGTAGTAGTGGGGGCATCATCATTCGAATCATCTTCAATATAAAAAGCAGGGTCATCAATAATCTCACAATCACCTAAAATTTCTTTAAATTTTTAAATAAAATAAAAGAAATTTACTCTAGTCATCATCACTAATAGTAATTTCCGCATTCTCCTCTGTCACTCGGAATCATAAATTATCTAAAATAATAAATTATAATAATAAATAATAAAATAATAAGTTACTATTGTCCCCCAACATTTTGAAATAGTGATAACTGAAATAATAACTAGTGATAATTGAAAATAGTGACAATGTAGCTTCCAGCGCAGCGATTTCGTCTCGCCGCTTCTTAGATCGTTCGCCGCGAGTCAATCTTTTACGCTTTCGGCCAGAAGGTACTATGGGGCCAGAATAAGTGTTCTTCGGATTTGTCAGCGAAGAGGTCGCCTTGATTGGAGTCGATAATGGGGTACTAGTTCCCATGTATACGACGTCGGGTGTTGGTGACGGGGTCTCCTCCGGACCATGTTGATGACAGATCGCTTTAGATGAAATATTCACGCAGTCAACCTGGTGATGCAGCGGGAAAATATTTCCCTTATCTTTATAGGAATTCTTTGATTCTGCTCTTTATTTCCGCTTCCGAATACACGCGGTGTAGGGCCTCTGATTGGGCCTTGATGGTTAACCGCTGGCATGTGCTCTCCTCGAGCAAACTATCACGGCAATGCTCTAGCCGTAAAATTTTCTTATTAGCTTCATTCATGCGTGGCTGGGAGAACCACGTTCTTTCTAAAGCGTTTTTTGAGAACCCCGATTATCTCGTTTTGTTGTTTGATCTGAGCATTTTTATCGGCACACGAAAAGCAAGGTTTCGGGCCGGCCTTCGGGAGATTAGGTTCAGGCATGGCTACACGAAAAGAAAATTATAACGTGATTTGAATGAGAAGCATGCAAGACAAAAGGGAAGGTAACTTAGAGTCTGATTTTGGTTTCTCAGAAACATCAAAATCCTATATATCATGTCCTATTCCTTTCGTGTCTTGAGTAGTTACTTTCACTCTAATTCCCCTCTTACTCCCCTAGCTCACTTGGATTGAATTATCGGGCCGAGATTTGATCGATGTCATCGGATTTCAAATTTATATTTTCAAGTTGATGACTTGTTTACGAGTAAAATTTAAAATGTTCTTTAGGGCTATCATAGTGGTGATGTTCGAATATTTAGACAAACTTGAGTTTAAACTTTTCTCTCTTGCACCGGACAATATTCTAACTTTATCGGTGTCTTTATGTTATCTAAATTTTTAATTAAAACGAAAATTCATTAGTCTTGTCAGTAAAGGTGAGGTCATATGTGACCCATTAGATTTATTCGAAGGTTGATGTAGGCCGTCGAGACATTTACCCTATGAAAAAAACTGTTCAACCGGTCGCGACAAATGGAACAGGATGCATGAGATAGCATTGTAGTGACTGGCATGATTTGGTAGAAATTTCGATAATGATTACCTCTAACGATATATCCGGTGTTTTGTTTAATTTTCGATGAGTGTCGATGAATGTTCAGAAGGTAAGACATTATTCGGTATGCAGGAATATGGATAAATTGTAGACTAATCCGATATAGTGACCGATGTTTAAATTAATTATACTAATTATTCCCACGCTTACTGGTGACCTTGGCTTCATTGTTGATAAAATGTGATGCGCTATTATAATCGCGGGGGCGACTCAATAGAATTTATGTCTACCTAATGAAAATTTGAATCGGTCAACATTTCCGACTAAACTAAATAAGGTGGTTGATCGTTGGTTCGTCGAAGTCAATTTTTTACAATAGGTTTATCGAATTTTCTATGGTAAAGTACTTATCAAGACTGTTGTAAGATAAATTGCTATGATTATCCTATGATTGCATGGCTAAGAAGAGAGACGTTGGAATTATTTTACAATACTAATACAGACGAAGTTCTATCTGGAAGTGGCTAAGACAGTATGATGTCGAAATCTGCTAATTCGCTAGGAATTAAGTGTGGAGTTTTTTCGATGATCTGAGGCCTTCTAAGGTCTTTCGTTTCGCTCGAATTTTGTGATAACTTTTCGTGATTTCTACTTTCAAACCCCTTCGCACTGCATTACTCTCAACGTGCCAATCGATAAAGACAACTGAAGGCCATCAACCCGAAAGCTAACAGTACCCAATCGTCTCTACCAACTGGTCCGATTCACATCATATAAATCATTATAAAAAGTTATAAAACTATAAAATAAAGCAATCTGCAAATGTTTAGACAATGATAACAATAGAAAATTTATTAAAGTCAATTGTGTTCTCTACTTCTTGACGGGTTTGTCTATAGAAATTTTTCTCACCATGATCATATTCTAAGTCGGATTGACATGCAGAGGGAATTTTCTCACCTCCCATGCTATCCATTCGGTTACACGCTACATTATACTAACTACCCTCCTGATCTACCTCATGAGACTGCAATAATTGTTTCAAACATTGTCTTCACCTCCTCCAAACTATTCTAGTCTCATTCATCATGGTGGAGGGATTTTCTGTTCCCGCTGGATTCATTCGATTTCTAATTCACCCATTTCCCACAGCTCATTTCTGCAATTCATCGCGAAAAATTGATCATTGGCGCTAAATTACTACTCTGGTAAATCTCTACCTTACATGGCTCCAATATATTCATTTTCTTCGCCCAGCTACTATCCATCATCCTCATTAGACGGGTGTCCTTCTCCTGCCCTATTTCTCTTGGCTAATATGAAGCTTTCTTCTTTGCAATGTATACATTCCTACAACTTGAAACTTTTCCTTTATATTGAGTAAAAACGTTCCAGAAATTCATTGTCATATCAAATTCAAATATTGTTAATGTACTAGTCAGTGATAGATTTAAATATATAATCCAACGGTGGGCAAATGCGGCTCTTCGTTGAGTAAACTGCGGCTCATTGATAATTGAATTTTTGATAATTGAATTTGAAAATTGAATTCGATTTTTTTATTTTGAAATTTTTTCAACTGAATTTTTAAAAAAAAATTTTTTGTTACATTTGCATTTTTTGTGAACCCATTTATTTGTGATATTATTGAAGATGGATTTCTAATTTCTGAAGTAATACTTGTTAAAAAAACGGTTGGGGAATTGGAGTTATTAGATATGAAAGAGGATCAGGCTTTGCAAATGCACCATAAAGTTACTTCTATAATTGAATTTTGGAAACTCGTACCAGAGGCAAAATATCCACACTTAAAACAAGCTGCTTGCCGTCTAATTTCAATTTTTGGTACAACATATTGTTGTGAATCTTTGTACTCCACAATGAAGTTCGTGAAGTCGAAATATCGTTCACAGTTGACCAATCAGCATCTTACAGAATTGCTGCGAACAGCTTTAACAAAGTATACACCAAATTTCAAAGATTTGACCAAAAGTCTTCGTTAATTCAAGAAATTTTATTACTTTTTATTAATGGATTTTTATTATATTTTATGTTTGTTACTTAAATTTTGAAATAATTGTTTTTAATAGCGTTTAAGTCTTTTTTAATCAAATTAATGAAATAAAAAAAAATATGTAGTTCACTATGGTTGCTCTTTAAAAAATAAATTTTCGGAAAATGTCTCTCATTGAACTCATGCGTGCCCACCCTTGATATAATCATTGTATAAAGAGAAGAGAGTTGACTCTTACTACTAATATTTTTAATAAATGAAATTACATGAGTGAAATTGAAAATCTATTCATACTATACATAAATACTGTTTAGAACAAACACAAATACCCAGAAAAGGAATTTCTTTATTAACGACTTTGAAAACATAATCCAACACAACTGTTATAATCAATTTACAAAAAATCCAAAATAACTTTTCAATAACATTCGAAAATACCAATTCTTCGCGTCTGTGTGCGCACATCAATATCACAATAATTCTGCACACAGAGGCGACAAAACCCAAAACAAAACTGCCAGTCAGGTGTAGACGTCATTCCCCCCTCTGACTGGTCGAAACAAATACATATGATAAAAATCCAATGAAAATATAAAATGGCAATAAAAATATACATGATTTCCTCGATTATATACTGGCTATGGTAAATTTCTTAGAAGTCCCATGAATGATACTGTGCGGAATGATTTGTTCAAAGCTCTAAATCGTACAACTGATCCTGGAATAGATTGATGATTTTCTATAGAAAGTTTTTCAGCACTACACAAAACCTATAGGAAGTTTTTCAGCATTTAAAATCGTTAACAAGAATAAAATTTTACCTATAGCAAGTTTTTCAGCATTAGGAAAATGAGCTACGTCAATTCTATTTATATTAATTTTGGTCCAACCAGGATCCAGATGTGTTGTAATTTTCTGTTTTTCTATGTTTTATTCTTTTAATTTGTTTTCCTAAGGTTATTTAATGATTTTATTTTGCGATTCATTTGTTACTTTAATTGTTCTTATTTTTCTCTCTTTTTTGTCGGATCCTGTTGGTTTTATTGTTTGTAATTTCGTATATTTTTTATTCGTTTTATTTTTTAACAATTACTTTTTATTAGTTATTATTTTCTTTGGTTTTATTTTATTGTTGGATACTTATTTTATTTCTTTGTTTTTTATTTATTTATTTCGTTTTACTCGTTATTTTTCCTTATTATTTCTTTTTTATTTACTTAGCTAATTTTCCAAAGCGGATATTACACGTTAATTCATTACATAGGTTAACCCTCGCTATTTGGCTTTCTCGGTTTTTAGCCCAACAATAATAATGGTCGACATCGTATAGATTTTTGTCTATAATGATCGTCATGTAGGTAAAACCTACAATTATTAGGGTCCATTTCATGTCTTCGTCAAAAAGGCAATCGAATATCCTGTTGTAATAAAATAATCGAGATAATTGCCTTCGATGATTTTCTCAGTCCGTTTGACCAAGAAACTGAGGTTTTGAACGATATTGTCATTGACCAGTCCGTTTAATATTTTTGTCGAAAAAATTATATTGACATTTTACAATAATTTTAAATATTTTGATATATTTATACTAATATTTATACTAATGTTTAATATGATTCTGATTGGTTAATATAATATAAATGTAAAACATACGAGTTTTAATTTGATACAATATGGATGCGTTATTTATATACTGGTAATTAGTATAATGAGTGTGGGCTCGCACAATACAACAATAACAGTGGTCTTCAAATAAATCAATATGTGTTTGTCCAAAATAGATATTTTATATATTATAGATCAGGGGTGCCCAAAGATCATGGAATGAATGGCCAAAATTTAAAGAAAAAATAAAAATACTGAACGCAAAACAAAAACACAATTTTTAGTTGAATTTTATTATTTAAATTAATTCCTTTACATTATAATCTAATGGCGTATTTGAAATTCTTAATTCATAAATTGTTGTCAGTTAATCTGTTTCTATAAGAATTTTTTTATATTTTAATCCCGAAAAGAATCTTTTGTAATTATACGCTGTACCGAATAAAGAAATTATCTTTAAAAAAGTATTTCTTATATTTGGATTATTATTT
The DNA here is from genome assembly GCA_959609185.1 of Schmidtea polychroa. Lineage (NCBI taxonomy): Eukaryota > Metazoa > Platyhelminthes > Tricladida > Dugesiidae > Schmidtea > Schmidtea polychroa. The sequence continues at coordinate 314,864 of CAUHTR010007680.1, forward strand.
TCAGTTAAGTAACTTTTTAGGAAATTGCTTTTATTATCTGAAAATGTGTGCTTAGCTAACAAATCATTTTGCAGTTCTAACAATTCCAGCTGAATTTTTACATCAACTGAATTTATTTCTACTGAAAATGGATTCAACTATCAATTTCTTTATCAGTAGCAAAATTTTTTGTATTTTTGCCATTAATATGCATTTAATTACTTCGAAATCGTCACATTGGTTTTTATACAAATGATCTTTAAATAATTTCAACTTATCTAAAAATGATCTGATAAATTTATACATGTCAACCATGGTCGAATCCTTGCCTTGAAGTTAAACATTGAGCTCATTTAAGTACTTCGTTATATCAACATAAAACGCAAGGCTAAGAATAAATTCATCATCAGATAATTGTTAATTATCCTGTTCTTCACATTCCACGGAAATTTTGATTTCATCTCGAATATCAAAAAAAACTTTTTAAGCAATTTCCGTGACTAAGCCACCTTATGTTTGTGTAGTAAATTACATTGCAACCTTCTGCACTTTAGCAAATGTAATTAACAGTTTTGATGACGAAATCTTTTGCAGGTTTCATATCAAGAGTATTTCAACATATCAAGAGATTTTCAATGTGCAATAAACAATGAATATCGACAACTCCGTTGAATTCTCGAATTTTTAACAGAAGCAAAGTAACAGCGCCAGATTTAGAACCACGCATAGATGATGCACCATCAGTGGTTACTCTCGCTAATATTTTTAAATCAGCTTTGAATACATTCAACTGAGTAATGATAATATCGAAAATATTTGCTCCAGTCGTTGAATCTCTCATTGGCACCAAATTTAACAATTCTTCTGTAACGTTAAAAATCTTTTTCAATTTCCTGAGAAACCACAATACTAGCTAGGTTTAGGCCTTCACTTTCATCATTACAACGTACAAAAAGGTTTTGCTGAAAGTTTTTTGTTTACGCAATTTCTTTACTTCACATTCACGTTGTTCATTTGAAATTTTTTGTCATACTTTTGTGTTTATTTGATAAATGTTCTTTAATATTATATCATTTGAGAATAATAACTGCATCACAAATCAAGCATTTAACGCCAACACCTTTTGGTTCGACAAAGAAGTCGTAGGTCCAAGATTCTTGAAATGAAAGGTTTTCATCTTTTAATTTGCGTTTCTTTTTTCATTCATTTTTATCTACAAAATAGTGATAACTAATGAAATATCGTTTATCGAATAACCCTAACACATATAGCGGAAACTTTAATGGAATACAAAGAAGATAAAATCGATTAAGTGTGTTATGAAAGGTTCTTTTAGTGATTCAATTATTGACTCGTTAAATGGAAATAATATCAATCAGAGCAGTAGCAAGAGGATTACACTGAGAAGCCTTCGCAAGTCATCATTCATCATATATTTTCAGACGTCTATTAGTTGCAGGTCTACCAGAACTTGTAAAACTATATTTTAAGTTGATATTTTAACTTTATATTTTAAAGATATTGCCTACTAATAATTTTGATTCACATGTAAATAAATAATAAAATTTATATTTAAGATTCAATTCCCAAGTTACTGCTTGGAAATTAAATAATAAGTTATTAAAAATAATATTTAATATCAACATTATAGTAGCTATAATATATAATTATAGTGCTTGTAGTAGTATATAGTTATGTTCCTTAGGAACTTATTTAACTATATTTGTAAATTCAAGCTATTAATTGTTATGTTGTAGAGAAGTTGTCAGAATCCAGCTGAGTCACCTTTAAAATCTGTTTCAGGACTGCTGGAGTGTTTGTGTGTGTTGTCAAATGGGGAGAATTTATTACAATTATAATAATATCAAATGTTTAATTTGAACAAAAATAATAAAACACAACTAATTAACTTATACAACTTTTATTAAGCAAATATTAATGAATCAACCTTGTCTCGATTTATAAATTGCTTTATAGTTCAATAGTCTAAATTTCTCCAGCAAATGTACGGTTTTGTAGGATAGCAAATAACCAAAAATTATGGAACTGAGAACTTGTAAATGTACGGTTTTGTAGAATTTGAAATGTAGTTATAATTTGTGTTCCAAATATATTCTTGATTAATTTTGGTTGAATTAACTTTCGTATTTTCTTTTGATAAGATTTAGTATTGTTTTTGGTTGTCTTGTTAATTTCGTTTTTGATTTTTGATTGATTTTTTTAATTTCAAATTTTTAATCATTTTAACTATCTTAATAATAACAGCATAATAAAATAATAATAACATAGCATACATTACATAACTTCCCCCTTTAAAACTGGAGGTTAACACATTTCATTCACAACGAAGTAAAAGTTTATTGTATGCAACTAACAAAAAATAAAAATATACATCTTATTTACAATTGTTTATATTACGTTTCTTCTTTCGTTGATCTTCCAAAGTCGACGTCGTTTCTCCGCAGTTTTCTTCATTAGTGTTTTGTAATACTTCATTTATTACTAAGCAGCACTAATATCTTTTTTGCTTCTTAATAGGATCTGACGCTTTTCTTTTAGAATCATACATTTTCTCATTGTAAAAATATTTACAAATTACAAACGCAGCTACGCCGCTAAAATCAATCAAATTCTGAAAAAATGCAAAAGGCCACCTATTAGTTTTTCGTCTGAGAGTAAAAGCATGGCATAGTTTGTCCGTTGTATCTACTTTTCCTTTTGTAGCGCTATAAAACAAAATTTGATCTAGTTTTCTTTTATTTTCAGTATCAACATTCATTGTGTGATATTTTGTATATAACAATAAGATGCATTTATTTTTTTGTGGTACGTACGAAATTATTGACATTGTGTTTCTAAATCCGAAACTTGTGCTTTCAATTTCTCTAGATGGATGTGGCAAAAATGATTTTAAAAAATGATGAAAAAATTGAGCCCAAGCTGTAACATAAAGGATAATTACAAAGAATGGGCAATGGTATAAACTGCCAATAGTCGCGCAAGAGACATGCAAAATAAACATGCAAAAAGGAACACACTCTGTGCGAGAAGATACGGACTCAGTGCGAAGAGTTTATTTGGCAATAGAAAATCATTGGGAAGATGACATCGCTATCAAAGTACCAACACGGATATCTCACTCCCTACAAGATTACAAAACTCGTCAACTCGCGATGAATCTAGAAAAGGAAAATAAAAAACTTAAAATCCCGGAAGAAAAATAATAAATTGGAATGTTAAGTTAATCCAGGAAATTCCAAAGATCTTAAAATACCGTGCTCAGCAAGTTTAATATGAATTGGGAAAAATTAAAGTTAACAAAGTAGAGATAAAAAGAGAACTGACGAGAAAATCGTACCAAGAAAGCCAGACTCAGACAATGGAAGAAGTAGTTGCTGCAGAAAAAGAGATTTCATTTGGCGGGGAGGAATATAACAATAAACGAATAAAAATTGTGATAAATAAATAAAATTTAGTATCCTCAATGTTGTTGTTTTGAGTACCCTGAAAATCTTTAAAAGTATAAATAAATAATAAACCGTAAGCAAAATAAAATAATTAAAATCAAAGTCAGCAAAATCAATAATTGATTAATTCATAAGCAATTAATATAGTTGGAAAATTTAATTCAATAAAATATAATATTATAGTATAGTAAGAATTCCAATACAAATACGTTTGTAGTAAGAACCCTACGAGGAGCTGCTCAAATAAATAAATATATAATTATATATACATAAATTAATAATAAATGTTGGTTGAAAGCCTTGAAGGACCCAGATCTCGAACTTCGGGATCTGAAACCTTCAGGACAAATTACCTCGCCTCCTGCAGCATGGCGTAACCAGTGTGCGAGGTAATTTAAGAAATATTGCTAAAAGAAGAAAACCTATATATTTATTGATCTTACACAATTGTGCTCTTTTTTCACGTATATAAAAATAAACGATTAATTGTATAATTATTTGTATAATTATATCCACGTTATTAAACATTGTCAGCGGTTGATTAATTTAAGTCAATTTCTGAGTTATAATTAAAATTTAGCACTTGGGGAGCACTACAAATATTATTACACGTATTCTTGATCAGAATAATAATAGTAACTTTTGTTATTACTTCAGATTAAACTCGTTCAAATTTTCATTTATGTAAATATTCCTTTTGCTTCTCTTTAGTCTTCGACCTGAATGGTGGCTTGGTTCCTTTTATAGAGCACTCCTTTCGTCAATTACTCTAAAATTGAATTAGTTGCTCACAATACAGTAGAACGATCCTTCAAATTTGATTTACCTTAGTTTTAGCTGGCCGGACTAACATTTCGACCGTCTAGTTATTAATTAAATTAATTTTTAATTAATTGATTAGTTTGTATTTTCTAAATAATTTTGTCTAGTTTAGTTTTTGTCTATTTTATTTTGATATGCTTGCATTTGTCTCATCATTGGCAACCCTCTCATATTTTTTTCCATGAAAAATATTAATTTTTAATTAATTTTGCTCTTCAATTTTGAGTTTTTGCGTTAACATTTATATTTTAATTGCTTTGCTCAAGCTTCTGTATCTCTACATTTATTTTAAACAACCCAATACTACTGACTTTAATCGATGGCAATTCTTTTAATCCAGTTTGCAATTTATAAGAATCGCAATAAATTTATTCGATAACAATCTATTTTCCCTCATGGTAATCATTTCTTTCCATTTTTTATCTTTTTCAAGCGATTAAACTTATTAAGCTAATATCAATTCACAACACCAACATCCGCCGAGTTTTTCATAAATGTTGTAATCAAATAGGAACTTTTGGTGATACATTTGTTTTTTTAAATCAATTATAGTTTAAAATCGCAATAATTCACAAAATTAAATTCATTATTTCCTGAAAATACAGGAAAAGTTAATGAAATATAAATCACAAACGGCGTGCACTTAAAAACACAGTTTATAAAAGTGGCGATTTATAGGATAGCTCGTTGATAAGCGCGTTAATTAAAGTACACATCCGAATTTCAAGTAAATAATATATAAATAACAATATCAAATATAATGCTAAATTTGACTTTGAAGGATTAAATAAAATTAATACGACAATAAAAATACAGTTACACTAAAAAGTATATAAGCTATGTAATTATTATAAATTCTCATTGTCATAAAACCGATGGCTCTTGACTTTGTTAAAAGTAAAAAAGATTTTCTTGTAGTTGATGAATGTATATTTTGCAGTGAGAATTTCTAAAGGAAAAACATTTTTATAAATGCACAGAATTTAGGAAACAGAAGTACATGGTACGGTGTCATACGGAGGATGGCCAAATTTTAAGAATACTTGGTACACATAATTATCTTCCTGGCACTGCCAAAGTCGAAGCACGGAGAACTCTTGAGGAAATAAATACGTGCTGTTGGTACACTGGAAAGAACTCATCAATTTGTGGAACTGCATTTATAAATGTGAATGAAGCAGTTGCTGATCAATTACTATCAGTCAGGAACATCAAGAACACACTTAGAACAATTTGTTCTCAAGCTCCTCTACCAACACCAACAAAGATTTTGGATCGAACATGAACCCTAATATGTTATACACAACATTTTTATTTGATGGCCCAATCAGAGTTGCTCCTCCTTTATTCCAGAAACTCTACATCATCCATGCTGTTAAATATCATGTAATCCCAGCGATAGTTGTGATGAGCGAACGAGGCATAAATTCTTATGTCCGAGTTTTGAATGAACTGAAAAACTTACAGTTTAACCTTAGTCCTGCATCAATTATGACTGATTTTGAACATGCAACACTCATTTCGTGTCGTTTTTCCCAATTTTGAACGCGGATTTCTTCCACTTTAGACAGTGTATTTGGTGCCATATTCTGTATTCAAGAAAATATTGATTTGCTACGAGATCTGGTCAAGTACTTCGAGAACACTTGGATTGTACGACCAGCTCGACATAGCGGTCGTAGTGCACCTGTCTTTTCACATGGTATTTGGAATTACCAAATGCAACTCAATGATTATCTAAAAACAAATAATGCAGTTGAAGCTTGGCTTCGAAGGTTCAGTCAAATTCTTGGAGCTCTAAATCCTATGAAATTTATCAATGGACTCAAGAAAGAACTAAGTTTAAATGAAATGAAGATAGAAACATAGCTTTCTAGTTATCAACCGCCTAGTCGAAAAAATGTATACATAGATTCAGCATTAAGAATCAAGAATGTCGTAATCGACTATACAAATCGACCAATTCTCGATTATCTACTTGGAATTGCTCATAATTTAAATTTTAACATTTAAAAAGAAATTAATTGATTTTTATTATTTGTATATTATAATTAAGATATGTTTTAAAAACTATTTTTATTTAAAAAAACTATTTATTATTTCAAAAATTTTATTTAAAAATAAATAATAACAGACAATACCATCTATCGACTCATTATATTTTTAAAACAACGATAATAATTACTGTACTCTTATTGCATTGCGCCATATTAGTACACGCCTTTATTATCGTATTATATTACGGGCACGCCTTTTTTACGCTCCTTTATTGGGGATACCAAAAAATAATAGAGTCTGAATTATTTTCCCCATCTTTATGAGATCAAAATACAAACCTTGAAATTTACTTTTTAAAAACTCTTCATTTACCGGTAATTTTGGAAAAATAAATTAAGTATAAATGTGAATAAAACAAACCACCATAATACATAAAACAGCCTGCGTCGTTACATTTTTTTAAAAAATTACTCTCACTTTGCTTTTCGTTCTATTTTTATCGATAGCAAGTGTCTGTGTGACGAGAATTAAAAAAAAGGACCTTGATTTTTTTTATTTAATTTTGTTTATAATATAACAATACATACAAATTTTCGTAAGTGTAATTTTAGATTTATCTATAAGTTGTTTTATCTTTGATCTATAATAAAAATAAAATTATGATACAAAAATAAATTTTAGTATATATGGGTTCCTCGAATGTATGGAAGCATTAAAAAGTTATTTTGCAAGTTATGCAAAAATGTATTAAATGTAGGAGTAGTTCAACAAATTGAATAAATTAGCACCTTAAACTTGTACATAGAATTGTAATCAAAACTAAAGCCTTAGCAAGAAATGATGCAACGCTATTTACAATGACAGATGAATTGTTTTATTTAACTTTGGAAAATAATAATGATTCCCCAATTTCCTATAATTTCTTAGTTTATTTGAAGAATGAAATTAATAAAAGACGTAATATTAAATTATTGTCTTTTGTTACAGTACAGGCTCAATCCAAAAAAAATAATGAAACACAATTTTCACTTTGATGACTTTTTGAAAAACATTTGAAAAATAATTAATTGTAAGGTTATTCAAACCAGATGAGCATGCAGAATCACAAGAGAATTAAGAGCCTGAATTTTTAAATACCGATTTGAAATTTCATAAAGTTATCTCAATTGCTATGATTTCCAATAGGTTTGTTATTGTCAATACAGAAATAGTTATTATTTTTCAAAGTGTCTGTGCAAAGTAGTCATATTCTCACATTGTAATTTAAAAATCTTCAAACCACAAAGGCAATGAAATAACATTTTCCATACCAGGCTGAGTTTGCACTAAAATAGGAACGACGTTATCCGATGAAAACTTATCATCATTTTTCTTAAATACTTCTTTTTGAAACAAAACGAAATTAAAGATTAATCAAAAAACTACTTAACTTTAAATTTGTAAATGGAAATATTTATTTTGGTATTAAATACACATATCAACGGTTTTTCTTTTAACCCTTTGACTGTCCTATGCACAACATATAATGCACAGACATTTAAATTGATACGCTTGAGTATCGTATGTGGTGCACAATTTGTCTTATTTTCTTTAACAAAATTAATATCGTGGACGCATGGTGAAGAAAAAGAAATTACTATGTGGACACACGAAGGGTTAAATAAAAACCTATTTTTTTAATTTATATTAAAAGTATGTTACTGAAATTTACCGGTAACGCTATTATTAATTTACAATTTTCCGATAATAGAACACGTATGGTAATTAAGAAACTATACTGGACAGTTATTTCTAAAATTGCTGATATTAATTTTGTTAATAAAATAATGAGACATTTAGTTTGTTTTTGCACAAACTTGTTTTGTATATGGCGTTTTCCCATAATACCAGGTGTATATATGAGATATGTCATACTGCGCATCTTTCTTCGCCTTCAAAGATCCATTCTCAAATGCTTGAACCCAGTAGAGTATCCAAAGTTTATGTCACATGTGGTGGTCATAAATGATAGATCAGCATTTATTGCAATAATAAAAATATATACCAAGAATTTCACTCAATAATGAAAAAACTGAAGATATATGAAAAAATAATTCTTTTCTAGTCTAAGAAATTTTAATTAAACCATGTCATCCCTATATATTTTCAGCCCCAATAATTTTGTCAAATAAATTTATTTATAAATCTTTATTATTTTGTATAATGGCCGGAACAATAATACCCATGTTTTATTAATTCTTCGCTTGAATGTGACTTTATAACTAAATTTCAAATATTATAATTAAATATCAAAGTACCTCCATTCGATAAATCAGGTTATGCTTTAAAGATACATAAAGTATCGATTTATCTATATTTTTATTGTTTTGTTATAATGAGTGTCGATAATTATTGGGATCTTATAATTTTCGGAAGGTTTATTTTTGCTTCTTTGTCTAAGTTTGTCTTATTAAATTCATTCTAACCAAAATTAAACTATTTACATGATAATTGTGATAATAGAGTCTGCTAAATCCCAATGACAAAACAAACCTTCCCATTTAGATCCTATTGGTATCGAATTATATTTATTTACGATTATATTCAGACTTTGAAATAACTATCTTGATAAAATACCAAATTTTTTTAATATTTCGTTCAATAACTAACTGATATCATATTATCTGGGGCTTGTGGAAATTGAAGTTCAAAAAATAAATCGTCCATGGTCTTGCATGTCATAGTTAATGTCAATTTTCTATAAACTTCAGCCAATAATCTTTTTTAATTATATGTTAATTAGTTAATATCATATTGTTGGAATACGCGTTATCTTTATTTGAACTTCCAAACAATATAAATTTACGACTTTTAAATTATGTGTTGTGCATAGTTTACTAATTTGAAAAATTATAAACAATATAATTTACAATATTTTATCAAATAAAAAATTAAAAAAGTGTGTCGCTGACTTCCCTGTGAAGCAAGGGATCGGTTATTCAAACCATTCTACAATATTTCTAAGCAACGAAAGTTGGTAGTAATATTTTATCTGCAGTTTCGTATAAAGTTTCAAATCAAGATAAAAGTGGGCAACCCAAAAGTTACGCGATTGTATCAACCCAAAGATATTGGTTGATTCATTGACCTATTATACTGTCCTTAGATTTTACTTCAAGTAGAAATAAAGATAAAATATTATTACATTTCTCAACATTGTCAATTGAACAAAATAGATTATCCTAAGTAAAAAGCAAAAATAACATGTTAATACCTTTTGCTCAATTTATTAATAATGTTTAATTGGAAAAAAACCGGTAGCTGAAGCTCATAGGGCTTTTGTGGAAATCTATAGTGATAATTATTAATTACAAAAATTATACATATTTTCCTTATTATTGCCATTATTACCATAGGAACCTGAATAGATTCGAGTAAAGGACATGCTGATATATGACTTATAATTATGCCGAATTCATAAGTCATATACTTTAATATCTCTCTAATCCAGTGTTGTCCAAACTTTTTTGAGCCACGGCACACTTGGCTGATTTAAAAATTTTCGCGGCACCTAAATTTCTTTTTTGCTTTATTTGCAATTTTTTATTGCACTTTTACTAATCTTTTAGTAAGAAATGAAAAACTTATTTACTTGAAATAAAGTTAATGTAAAAAATTTTAAATTTAGGAAAACTTAGTGAATGAAAAATTCATAAAACATAGTTAATGAGATTTATGTGCTTGATGTGTTTTAGATAGTCAATATTTCTAGTAAGAAATATAAATATGATTGTAAACAAATAAATTTCGCACTTAATTGACTGATTAACATTTAAATTTGAATATAACTGTTAAAATATCCACAATCAAATTGCCTTTTATTAAGTTGTTTGGAAAAACAGGGTTTTTTTTACTTTTTTTAAAAAATTTCACGGCACACAGTTTGGACAACACTGCTCTAATCATTTATCTTAGATATTTCATTTCGAAATCCATCATCTATTTTAAACAAACCCAACTTTTATTTTATTTTACTCACATTAAAACAACAACGAAAGTTATTATTTTTACAATTATTATAAATTTTCCAATATTGTTTTCATCAAATTTTATCCATTCACTATAAACTATTACATTCAGTTATAAAATTACTTACTAGTAAATATTTTAATGGACTTAGTTTGTCTTTGAATTCATGTTAATCATTGTGTTGAAATTTATTCGACTCTTTCTCATCGTTATTTTGTCTGATTCACCCAGGACCTCCCAAATCACGGTTCAACTCTCAAACAGCAATATCTTTATTATTTGAAATTGTTTACGAATTGGCAATGCAATTATGAAATCGAACCAATTCGTGTTTCCATTCACTCCAAATCTATCATTACCGGTCTAGTGATATTCGACCAATGGATAGCTTCATGTTCTGATGATTGGACAATTTCCATCCTGGATTTGGCTACCGGTGAAAGACTGAGGTTTCTCAGAGGTCACGAAAGTGGTGTCTGGTCATTAGTGGCGCTTAAAATTAATCAAAAGCCATATATTGCATCAAGTAGTGCAGATTGCACAGTTCGATTGTGGGACTTCATAGAAGGACGATGTATTCACGTATTTAGGGGTCACGAGAATATCGTCCGCTGTTTGGTTACAGCGCAAATCGAAAATTCTAATAAGCCGGTTAAACTTATTAGTGGGAGCAGGGATTCAACGATCCGCATTTGGGATATCATCACAAGAAAATGTGAGCACTTGCTAGAAGGTATCATTGATTTTCACTTGTATTATCACTATGAATTTCGACCAAGATGTTTTTTCCAATTTTAACTATAATTTTTCGAAATATAATTTCATTATTGAAAATTAATCAATTTTATATTTCTAATAATCAAATAGTCGCTTTTGCTGCCCTTAAATCTCTATTTAAATGAATTGAGTTGTTGGTGAAGAATTAAATCAAATGCACAAAACAATTAAAAACCAAAATTTTAAAAATTAATTAAAATGTGAAAAATCGATAAATCAATATTTCTCGGAGAAACATATATGACCAGCTAGCAAATGAAAATATAAACATAAATATACTAATTTAAAATGAATAGGGTCCTTAGTAATGGCGGAATACGATTTTGTTGCGTGGGTGAACACTAAGAACTCCAGCGCAATCGATTCAAATTTACCATTTATAGAGTAATTTAATTCTAAACGGCAATTTTTAAAATTGTAATAGCTTAAATTTAATGACAATAGTAAATTTATTGATTTGATTTAAGCAAGAAACTTGCCAGATTATATAAATATTTTTCTGTGTGACTTCACTGAATCAAAACGATTTATCGTTGGTTCAAAGTCAATGTAATCAACAAGATCACGATTGATTGAAATTAATGTCAATCCAGATAAACATTCGTTTGTCATTGTTGATCACAAATAACTTTTGATTATCTTCAATCTACTGAAACTTCCCTCATCAGCGGTAGGTGCAAAAGTAAGAGTTGTAGAGCATTTGCAAAAGAGTGCGACCTTATGCCATATGCTTTTCAATCAAGAAAATTATCATCTCTCTAATATGTTGTTCACTAGATAGTGATTGACGTATTGATAGATACACATCTTTTAATGTATGATATTCTACAATTACATCTTCAATGTTTATGTCGTTTTTGTAAATGTCGCATAAACTTTGAAAAGTATCTTTATTTTCTTTAGATATTTTATAGGTTATTTGAAAATTGAATACTCGTTATTTCTGTTTGGCAATAAATCTTAACGTGTGGAGTCAGAAATAATTATTTTCCTATCGAAATTATATTAATTCTTAACACAACTATTAATTATGAATATTTTTAATTGATTTAAATATATTAAGTTTATTTTTATTGATCATAATGTAGTAAGGAGATTTTGAAACTCTGCAGACACAATTGTATGGGTATTCCTATAGTGTTATCTCTTAGTATCGTTGACAATATTTCTTTCGTTCGATTGTGTCGATTTTGGTTGTTAATCCTTGACTTTTAGTACTTTTGTTTGGGGATGTTCTCTTTCTTTATGAAGATTTGGAATTCTCTGTCTTGCCATCATAAGGTGTAATTCTGAATATTGGGAAATTCTGCAGATTATTATTCAAAACTGTAAACTTACATCGGACTATTTTCTTGTACTTGAACGCAAAAAATAATCTAATGTTCTTGTACATTTTCGATCACGTGTTCTAAATCCATTGATTCCTCGAAATCTTTCTAATTGATAATATATAGCATTTTTTTAATCAAATTGAACATAATATACTTAATTAAACATTAATAATTTTATCAATCAAATTGAAGAAGCTCTTGAATATGAAAAATAATTTATCTGGATAAAGCAATTATATAAAATTATAGCTGTATCACGTCCCAATGTCTATGCGGTCATTAGTATTTGTAATAATACAGGAAGAATCATTGAACATCTATTGGGCCGATAGAACGTCAAAATTTATTTTCAAACAAAAGAATTGAAATACGTAAATAGGTTACATAAAATTAGATCTTGAATTACTTAGGAAAACTGGATTATAAAAGTGCGGAATGAACTTTTAATAGAAGTGTGAATTCGCACAATTGACCAATGTTGATGAAATTTTAGTCACACCTTTAAGAGAAAAAATTGCCCTGGTATTATTATAAATACACAAATACATATTATAAATACATAATTCGGAAAAACCTCTAAATAGATTAGTGAAAAATATTCACTAGAAATGATTTAAATTTTTAATTAGAGTTGTTGATATTAACAGAAATTAGTTTTTTGTTTTATTTTTAGTTAAAAAAATTCAGTTTTTCTTATTTTCATTGTTTTTGAAAGTGGTTGTTGAGATGATGTTATATAATAAATGTTATTAAGTGAATTTTGTTGAAGCTCTATACCAATGTCAGGCAATTTTTTTGCGGGCCGGGCACTCTAAAAAATTACTCGACACTCATACGAGTAATAAACAATAACTTTATTTGAATTTTATTAGGAAATTATCAGTTTATTTATGTTTTGCAAATATAACAACAACAGATTCGATATGTAAAGAAAATATCTTTAATGCAAGACCTGATATTGTTTTTTGTTGCAAACAACATTTACGTAAGGCTCATTATCAGACAACCAATGGTCTTTCGTTTTTTTTTATTTCATTTCCGTCAACGCTCAAATTCTATGCTNATTTTGCTGCGAGTGCCAGTTGGGTATTTAAATTCATTAGCGGGAGCCAAGCATTGTAAATATGTGAATTAAAAAACCTTAATTCAAGTAAAGCAGCATTGAATTTTATTTTTTATAGTAAATTACAGATATAGTGTTTTTAGTTTAAATAGATTTTTTTTTAATTGATGAGTGTTTTTTTTTAATTTATGAATATTTTTTTTTAATTGATGAATATTTTTTTTAATTGATGAATATTTATAAAAATATTTATTTTGAATTCATTTTTGTAAACACGAGTAAAATATATATTATATAACGATAAACCAACAAGATTCGGTAAATAAATAAAGTTAAAATGAAAATATTTATTCCTCGAATACATTTATACCACCCAAACATTTTATAATATTGTTTGTATTATGCCTCACATAATTTTCGCATTGTTCTACCGTTAGGATGTTTTTAAAATCATCGATAATTCTCAAAAGCTCGACATCAGTATTTGGTTTTCGTGATCTTACAATACCTTTCCATTGAGAAAACATGAATTCAATGGGATTGAAAAATGGAATATAGGGTGGTAGAAACTTGATTTGGTGTCCTTTCGATTCAATAAATGTTGAAATTTCACTACACTTTTGAAATGAGACATTATCCATAACTATTGTCACATTCGTTAAGTTTTCAAAAGTTAAAATTTCACATAGTGTTTCCATAAATTCCAAACAAGAAACTCGATTTCCAGCTGTATTTAAAGCTGCATAATGGATTAGCCCGCCTTTCCACATACAAGCCATAACGGTTTTATTTCTTGATTTTATTCCTGGAGCTATCTCAATGGCCTTCTTCCCTTTTTTTGATCTTCCATAATGTTTCCTCATTGTTACTTGGAAACCTGTTTCATCAAAGAATAGAAATTTTTTTCCTTCATTTACTTTCTCGAGGAACCAGCTACTGTATGTTCTTCGTTCTGCAACCAATGTCTCTGTAATTGCTACATTTGAAATCTTTGAAATTCTCTTAATTGAAAAATTGAAACTTTCAATATAACTCGATATTGTTGCCTCGCATACCGACACTGCAAACCTCTCGAATACTTTTAACTTGATTTCATTTAGGGTTAAACTGCAATTCTCAAGCAACAAATCTTTTATAAACGTTATGTTTTCCACAGATAACTTTTTTGGTTTCCTTCCACCTACCTTTAATTTTTCAACTTTGCCCGTTTTGCAAAAATCCCCATATATCTTCACTACACTCGAATATGACACATTAAATGTCTTGGCTACCGAAGTACGAGTAAGATTCCCACCTTCTAACGCTTGAATTATATCAAGACGTTTTTCATCTGAGATATTTTTGGACCTTCTGTCCGGTATACAAGTTGGTTGGTCCATAAAGGGTTCACAGAAAAACATTCATTAATTAAAATAAAACATTCATTAATTAAAATAAAATATTCATCAATTAAAAAAAAATATTCATTAATTAAAAAAAAATCTATTTAAACTAAAAACCCTATATAACAATACTAAACAAACATGTCTAAATTATATTATTATAAAATTATTTCATGCAATTTTTAATGGGAATGGTGGAACTGGGTTTTTTCCTGGAGAGTTTCTTCAAAGTTTGGATTCAAATCGGAAACACCAATTATTAGCAATGATTGAAAATGATCATCATAGCGCCACGCTACATTTATATTTTACGAAATTTTTCAAAATCCTTGGCGGGCCGGATAAAATCGCCTGCTGGGCCGGGTTTGGCCCGCGGGCCATAGTTTGGACACCTCTGTTCTACAGCTTCATTCGACAGCATGGTTTTAGCTGCAATTATTAATGCTGGTAAAACGATTTTGCAGCCTTTGTGTGTAGCTTTTTCAAAGCTTGCAAACTGAGATTGATTTAACTCAGTTGTAAACATTATTTCAGTCTTGTCGATCAGTTTTGAAGACTCGTTCGCAGGGAAAAGTATTGACTTATTCTTATGGTCTGGATATTTCGTTTAAAGATGTCTTAAATTAAAAATGCTTGAATTCATCGATTCGTTACTGAAAGTTGTTGAGCACAGTAGACTAAAGGGAAATAATTTGTCATTCTCTGAAACAACACATCCTTATTTAAATGAATTTATCCACATATGTTCGTTTTTTTGGACAGAAGAGTTTGACGCAATTTTTCTGTTCTCATTTTGCTCGTTCAAATCGTCGTTTTAAATTTTTTTTTAAATTGATTTAAAAATTTGTCCGCCTGGGCTCGAAAAAATCTCAATTTAAATTTATTCCTTAAATTTAAATTCATTTAATAAAACTTACACAGATAGAATTGAATCGATTTTATTAACTGGAAAAGGTTTTTTCTAGAATAATCAGGTCACTGACTTTTTTTCGGCCTAAATTTAGCGTCCCTTAAATTTTAAATTAAACAATATTATCAAAGAATTAAGGAAACTCATCAATTGCGATTTCGTCAAATGAAGAAAATAAAATATTTATAGATGAAAATCATATAGTATATCAATGAGAAATATATATGGAGATCATTACAAGAGACTTATATTGTATGAATTTAAGATATATGAGGTCCTTCTATATCCGTTTGTGTCACTTTAACGAATAATTTGATATTTAAGGTTAATGTTTTCAGTTTTAAAAGATATTTAATAAGATATTTTGAGTTAATTAGAGAGCGAAAATGGAATAATGTTACTTTAATAATGGACAACGCTAATATTCATGACGGAAAATGTGAGAACTTTAATTTCCAACAATAAGCCTAATGTTTTTACCTTTTTACGTCTGTTTTTTAATTCAACTGGAACTGTGTTCTTGAAGTGGAAATTTTTTTTTAGAAGTCAAGATCTTAATAATGGAGCATTTAATAATTGTACCACCCAAATTACAATGTAAAGGATTATTACATACTTACATAGGCTAGCTTATTCAGGACTTTCAAAATTATTAATAATCAAATAGCATATATGTTATAAATATATTTAAAACTTGTTGGTTTTACTTTTACTTAATAAAAATTATCAAATTATGATAAAACAAATTAATATTTTGAATTATTACGATATCATGTCCAAACTGATAATCTCAGTTTTGAACCGGAAACGAGATATGCTTTTAAATATAAATAACATTTCAATATTAAATTGTCATTTCTTTAGCTGAAAGAATCATTTTCACCCAATTTATGTCAAACAAAAAAAATTCTCTCTTTATTTTTTCTTGTACTTGGGTACACATGTAGATGGTCCAACTGGGGTTTAGACATGTGGCTAATTAAAGCTTTTTTGGAGTACGGCATGCTATAGTATCTTCCTGTGAGATATTTATTAAGTTGATTAGGTATTTTGGCTAACTGAAGATTTTATTGTTGATCTCATTGCTTAAATTGATTTTGCAGATTCTTTCTGTCTTTATAATATTTCATTTTTATACTATTTCCTTATCGGAATTTATCTAGGTTTAATGATTTTTGTCATGGTGAGAAATATGTCAGCATTATTCGCGAGATTATCCTTAAAATTATTTGTGTTGTTAACAAACTCTCAAGACAGGCTAAATTTTCAATTGATTTGTGTAGAGATTGATATAATGGAATGTTCAAGTTTACATCTTTTAGAAAACTCAAACTAAAAATGATAGCTTGGTAAACAGTTCGTAATAATAATACTGGATATTGTCTAATTTTAAACTTTTTAAAAATTTGAGTAATTTTTGAGAAAATTGTTTGTGAATCTAAAATCAATTTTTATTGATTTTATTTAACACAATATTACGCATTCATTATTTAATCCTTTATCAAGACACTTAGTAATCTGAAGATAACAGTTTATCTCTTGAAATATATCGTAAAATATATTTATAAATAATGTTTTTTATTTACATCTTGGCCATATTTATTTTATTAATGACAACTGTGTATGGTACTCAGACTAAGCTGCGTAAAAGTAAATGAGGATATTTATTCCTAGGTATTATTTTCATATCGAATAAAAATTAAAACATACTTACCAAAGTATAATATGAAAAATTATGAATTATAAATAAAAAATTTATTTGAAAAAATTAAAACATAATAGACAGTTTAAATTTTAATATTGCGTGCCATCCTTGTTAAATATATCACTATATGTGTAGACATTAATGTTTGCAGTCTTTCGTTTAATTTATTATATTTACTCTTCGAAGTACTGTGTCGTCCGAAGCCTGCCTTATATCATTATATTATAATTTCAATATGGCCTTTTTGAGTGAATTGGTCGATTGATGGACAATATTTAAAGTTTGCTGGAATGAACGATGCCACGTTTCCACCGAATTATAAGAGCGAGAAAGGTCGTTAATTATTATTTTATATAACAATAGCGAGTTCCGCAGGTCGGACTCTTTGAATCTTTAATCTTTCAAACCAACAACTGCTAACTTCAAAGTTTTCTTCTTTCATTACTATTTTTCTTTAGTTTCTATTGCAATTTTGTTCAATGTCGTTTTTTGAATCCAAATGAAAAGCAGACTCTATTTTAGTAATTAGAGCATTCATGATTCGTGTATTGACTTTTTAATAATAAAAAATACCGCCGTTAAATAAAAAAACAACAAAATATATTTCTAAACTATATAGTAGCTTGAAAAGCAGAAAATAAGGAATCCCATTAATGATTTGTCATGGCAGTTATGACTTCGCCATAAAAACTCTTTGACATGAGTTTGTAATAAGGCTTCATTTGTTCCTCGCATCCTTTTAAATGATGATTTTATTCATTCCATAGAAATTCAACTCCTTGTGTATGGATATTTTCATCATTTGCTGCAACGAAATTATGTTCATGGGCTACGACAAAATGTGAATAAGCTCCAGAATTAATCTTTGAGATATTTCCATAAGATACGAAACCATCTGTAATAATCGTAGAACCAATGGCCACATGTTCAGATATCAATGGCAATAATGTTTCTGCTTTACGATTAGGCACAAAAGAACAGAAATATTTACCTGAATAACGTTCAACTATACCAAATAACCATCTTTGAAAAATTGTTCGGCCACGATTATATTTTCGTTTCGCAGTGACAGTTTCATCTAATTCAACTACGCATACGCTAAAATCATCATCCAATCCTCCTAATTGAATAGGATGATCTTTATTCCAGCGACAACAAATATCTCGTACAAAATTATACTAATATAGACAAACTCTGTATGATAATTCTAGTTGATCACTGATGAGTTTTAGACTCACTTAGTGGGACCAAAAATACAAAAGCATAGTTAAATTATTCATAGTCAGATGGCTATTTTCAAAGAATGAACCTTTTTGCAAAAAGGAAGTTGTCTTACATTTCCCACAACACCATCGTTGGTCATCGATATGTTCCTTGTATTTATCAAGAATATAATGCTCTCCACAATTAGTACATAAGCGAGTATTTGAGATTAAGCGATGACGAGCACACCAAACAATGCATTTCTCCACAGTTGATATTTGATTATCAATTGAAAAAAATGAGAATTCTTCATTTGAAATGTCCTCCTTGGAAAGTACTTATTCTTCAATAACAATAAATTTAACTCCAGGTGATCTACCGCGTCCTGCCATGACTAAAATTTCAATGAATTTTACTTCAATTAAATTAATATATTTCTATAAATATTTTAAAAAATATATTTCTAATATATTTATTGTATTATAGTCATGGAAAAATTAATCATAGATTTTACGGCGGTAAAAGTCACAATACCCCATGATTCGGGTGAATGTTTTGGCGTGTTAAGATGTTACAAATTTATCTGCCTTTCTTAGTACTCTATTAATGAGATCAATAAGGGTACCAATACCAATGTGGTGGCCTCGTTTATAATTGCACCGTAAATATATATTTGAAGCACTGTGATTTGTTTGAGAATTCCCCCCCCCGTTGTTACGTATCAATGTTAGTTATTGATTTTTAACTTGTATAATGTATTGATTGTCTGATAAATTCAATCAATATTTGACTGTGGTCCTAAATACTCGAATTGAAATGATCATTCATTTTATCACTACTCATCGCCTTCAATAAGCAGCTGATACTAACAACACTTCTCGTGGAGCATTATCTTAAATGCTCAGGCATTTCAGTGAGCTTCTCTTCATTGTCGCAATATTCATTCTGTCATTTCCCCATAAATTAAGAGATTTTAATATAATTTATATCTTCATGTTAACATGTTGGACAATTGGCACCGCTATTCTCAATAAATTGATTGATACATTTCAGACAATTACATCCACATTTTGCTTGGTAAATATTATTGATTATCACTTTATAAACTATTACTATGTTTTATATATGTATTATATGTTTCATGTTGGACAATTGGCGCTGCCATTCTCACTAAATTGATTAATACATTTCAGACAATTACATCCATATTTTGCTTGATGAGTGTAATGATTTGGTTATCCCCTCAAATTTTATTATTATTGTTATTTTTTTTTGTATTTTTATTCAAAGCTAATTCGTTATGGTAAGTACCCTGCCAACTTACTATAGAGAATAGATTAAAAAAAATCAATAATATTTAATTTAACATTTATTAAATATACTCTGGAATTTTCGAATCAACCAGTATTAAAAGAATTTTACTGTCTTTTTTGATAAATTATTCTCCATCGCTTTTCAAAGTTGAGAAAATACTCAGTGATATTTTCATTTATCAAGATTTCTTGAATTATTTACATCATCTATTATAAAATTTACAAAAGAAACAAAGCTTCGAATGCAATTAAATATTTATTATCCTGCTCCGATAACTGAAAATACAAAGTGTGTTCTATTTTTTTTGTTATATTAACAATATTCATATTTTTAATTTTAAATAGCATACACCCCAATTGTCCTCACATTGGTTATTGGGTGACTCTTTTGGGCCCTTCAATTTCTTCCACAACACATTGTACACAGCAATTATTATACATAGCAACTATAACACTTACACAACATCCTTAAGCATAAACCCATAAAAATGAGCGTTATTGATTATCACTTTACAGATTCCGCATTTATAATCATTGATATTATGTGTTTAATGCTCAGAAAATAACCTGAAAGTTTTACTCAATGAAATGAAAAGGCTACTTTATTAACTGTAGACTTATGAATAAAATTGAATATATATTTTTATTGAATCCCATTATACTGACGAATACATTCAAATGCTGTTTTTTCAGCAAAATTTATTGAAAAAATTTACAAAATTGATTTAATATAAAACTAAATATTTTATAATTTTTCATTTTTAAAATTTTAAAAACCGTCAAATTGACAGGTTTCGTAAGTCTAGTGTTAATTTTTCCAAAATGTATTTTAAACAAAGCTTAATATACATAATTGATGAATGTTAAATGTTAAATCCTATCGATTGATTTATTACAAGTATTTAAAAATGTTAATTTTTTAACCTCGATATTATAGATTTATATGCAATGTGAAAATTAAGCCGAATCTCTATATATACCTACCTGCCGTGTTTCTATCGTTAGATGGCGTCAAGAAAGATCGTGTCAATTAATTTGTATTCTACTTTTATATTTAATGTATACACGTGGTTTCATGGAATAAAGCCATCCATAATGTAAAAAAGTGACTTAATATTTAATGTTAATATCAGCATCATTTAAGATAGATATTTCCAGATAATAGGTAAGACATAAATCCGCACGCGGTACTTAAGAGGTTAAAATAAATAGTATATTCAGAAAATGTTGATATATTTCACTAATACAAAGATGTTTCATTTAATAAAAACTGACATTGGATGCAGGCGCAGCAGAATTATTTTCGAGAAAATAAACTTCAATAATTTTTATATTTCTGGCCTCGGTTAATTTAAATTGAAACTCATTTTTACAAGATAAATTATTATATTTCAGTTTTTATTTTTATATGTGTGTCCATATTAAAACAAAATAAAAGAAAGATAATAGTAAAATTGTTTATTTTCTTTATCGTTGATAATTTTTATATATTTCCTTTATCTCATTATTTTTATTATTACCATTACCATATATGCTCCTACCAATAAATTGATTATATAAATTAATAAAATGTTATTGAATATTGCCATTACCAATCAGGTCATACCGGTGCGATACGCTGCTTGCAAGCTAGCTCCACTCGTGTAGTTTCTGGTAGTTATGACAACACCGTTCGAGTGTGGGATATCAGAACTGGAATTTGTGTATTTATATTGAACGGCCATACCGATCGCGTGTATACAATCCATTTGGGCGTCACTGTTATCCTGTCCGCTAGTCTAGATACGACAATTCGTATCTGGGATATTCACACAGGAATTTGCACTCATGTTCTAGTTGGCCATAAATCGTTGACATCTGGGATGGTAATGAACAGCGATGAGTCACTGATCGTCAGTGGGAACGCAGATAACACAATTAGAGTGTGGCGGGTGATCACTGGAGAATGCGCATTGGAACTGCAAGGGCAGCACGCGCACACGTCACCTTTAACCGGCATCCAAATCGTTTTGGATAAACTCATTGTCAGCTCGGAACTTGGTGGCACTGTGAAATTATGGAATCTCAATGATGGAGTGTTCATCAAGGATATTGTTCAATTGAGGCACTCATTTTCTGGAGCAGTGATGTGGCGGGCTGTCATCAACAATACACATTTGGTTTGTGCTGTTGGCACCGGCAATCGATCGGACTTTTCTAAGCTCTATATATTAGATTTTTCGGTGAAGCCTTCCTGTGATTATTGATTGACTGATATATTGATTTTGATTGTGACAATTTGTATATGTTTTTGGTATAAATAATCAATGCACTTTTATCTTTTTGATTTTCTTTATTGTATTATTCTAGCAGCCATTTTGGATTTTTACATTTTTTTAGAAATAATAATTCCGTGTAATCATGGTAAACAATTCTTTATGATATTTGTATGACGTTTTATTTTCCCACTCAACTGTTACCATCATGCATATATTATTTACATTTCCACATTTAGACAAAATATTTTCTTAGAGGATTTCTCGATTTTGAACTAAACAAATAGTTTTTTTGTGAAATTTGATTTTTTTATTGAAAATTAGCTATTTTATATATGAACAATGATCATTTTAATACCGGATTGTTGAATTTATGTGAAGAATTGCATTATTTGTTCTGTTACCGCCAGCCCCGTACCGTGACACCTTTTGACGGGGGGCCCAGACTCTCATTAAAGGGGCCAGTAATTCTCGTGTAAACTAAGTATTTTATGAAAACAGACTAGTCACTACTCACACTTTGCACTCCGAAATGTTCAATTTAAAAAAGAAGGAAAGCAAAATCGACATTTTGTCTGAGCATTATTTTGCTACATTATTGCATATACTAGTATATAGGAAATGATTTTCGCACATTTTTTAGGAACAAACACAAAAAACAAATAGCTGCATGTATTTGCACGACGGACAATTGGACATACAAAGACAGAACACACAGTCACGCAGATTTGAAAACTAAAGGTGAGTGCAATAGAAATTACACAGGAACTAGATCCAGAAAAAAGAAATTACGTGTGTGAGATATCGACATGACTCAAAATAGCTGCAGTCGACGATTTTTCATTTCATGAAACCGCCGAAGAAACTCATCAGATTTGATGTTATTACTGATGTCACTTTCAAATGAGAGCAATACAAGGTTGGCTTTACGAGAATGGCTCATCGACGTACGAAAGGGAGTTAAGACACGAGATGAAGTACTGAAAGTCGCCTCACATGTGGCAGTTGAAGCACCGATTGTCACTGCAGAAGCTGCAAGACGATAGACAGATGGAAAAGCATCTCGGTATGAGTACAGTTCTTGCACTAACTGATGAACGTTTGTCACAGTACTGGCTCTATTCAATAGGAAAACCTTTGCAGTTTCAAATTCATGTTGGGTTTCGCTTAGGTCCACGCCACACAGTGTCGCTAAAGTCTTTAGATCCTCAATATTCAAAAAGTTTGCGTGATCAGTCTTCAAACATGCAAGAGACTTATAAAGGCTTCTGTTGGTGACACCGAAGCGTTTTGTTAGTTCCTGCAGAGTCCTATCAACGACTTCGTAATACATCTGGCGATATGCGCATCTGATAGGCAAGGCCTGGTGTTCTGGCTGTCCCACAGATCCGAACACAATGAAGTTGTCTAATTTTGAGTTCATCTGAGTTCTTCTTCTTTTTGGTGTCTGTTCCATATCCATTTGACCTTCGAATTTCCCAAAAAGAACTTGGAATTCCTCTTCATTACGTAGGCTGCGAATGCGCTCTATGACGGCATCCATAACATCACATGCTGAAGAAAGGTCCATTACTTGACCCTGCAAGCTATTGTTGGCTGTTTCAAGGATAGTCAGCAATGAGAGCACCATGTGTGCAATGAACTGAAACTCCACTTCATTGACTCGATGCAAGAGTCCAGATGCAAGAGCTTCCAATTGAATATCAATTGAAAAGTGAGAATGTCTACTAGAACACATCTCAAGCAAATTCACAATTGTATCATAATTAGTTGTTATTGCCTGAGTCGTCTGCAAGTGTCCTGTCCAACGATGTTCCATGAGCCGTGTCAATTTATCGCCTTGATATATGGCCGCAACCTTAGGATATGACAAAAATGTGTATAAGTTTCTGCATATGTCGAAGAAGTCCCGCAGTTTTTGGCACTCAGAAACGGCACACACAACAACCAAATGCAACTTGTGGTTGAAGCAATGGACATACGGAATTTCTTTTTGTAGACGCTCCTGAAGCAAGGCCTGCACCCCACCATGCTGTCCAGACATAACAGCGGCTCCATCATAGCATTGAGAAATTATATTTTTAGGATCCAACTGAGCCTCTTTCAAGGTTGTCAAAATTACATCTGTGAAGGCCTCTGCATTGAGACCAATTGTTCGGGANAAATGTATTATGGGAATTATGGGCCAATTTATATGTTGTTTTAGAAGCTGCTAAAACCTAGGATGAAAGTTAATAAGTATATTCTCAAAATAGAAAAATCACTTCTCTCACTCGCCTTTGATATTTTTCATTTACAATTTCTTTTATTGTCATATTTCCTATTATAAAAGGGTTAAAAATTCGAGTTAAATAAAAACATTGTATTTCAATAGATCAATAGACCATAATTATTATAAGAAAGTTATAAAAATGAGATCAGAATTGAATCATCTTTTAAAAATATTTCCGTAATTTAACTACACATGATTTAATTGCAAGACTATCAGAAATAAAAAGCTGTGACATTGAATTTTATAGTGTTCTTTTTTTAGGGTTTTACATATTTCAAATTATAATAATAAACAAACATTCCTTATTATTGTTGGGTAGTGCCGGTCCCGACTGGAGGCGAACACGTGAATGGTCAATTTGTAGAAGTGGCCGATTCAACAAAATCTCAATTTCCAATATCAAATTAGTCTGGCTGATATATACCGTAACATACTCGCGTATAAGTCGAGAAATTTACGTCAAATTTTCAAGTCAAAATAGCCACTTCGACTTATACGCGGGTCAACAAATGTACAAATTAATTTTTAATGAAATCATTAAACCTTTTTATATTTTTGTTACTTCGACTTATACGCGGGTTTCCAATTTAGAACTTAAAAACCTCTTAAAATTTACTCGACTTATACGCGAGTATATACGGTATGTATGTAAATATTTAATTAATAAACTGAACTTTGTACAAGCAATGCGTTTTTAAATTAATATATTTATTTGTCCTGTCCTACATGAAATATAAATATTTTTGTATTTTCCTAAAAAATATTTTAACGAAATAGGAAGGTGGGGAAAATTTGGGTGACCAAATTACAAAGTTTTAGGATAAATTGCGTCGGCTTGGTGATTGACTTACAATGTCAAATGACTGTTTAACTTACAATGGTGCTTGTGATGAAAATATTAAGTATTGTGATTTTCTAGTACGATTCGATGATATGAAACCCGGTAATAACGTTGGTAATACAGCAGGTGGTCAGAAAATTAAGAGTAGGTAATAAATGCAAGTCAGAATGGCAAAAGTTAACATGGACTTCAATAAAAATTATAAATTTTATATAACAGTTAACACGAATCTTGAAAAAACACATTTTAATTTCATTATGATTACAGCATTTTTAATAACTTGTGAAAATATTAGTAAAATTTAACCTGTAGAACCAAAAAAGTACACCCCAAGTAAAATCTCTCTTGTACATACCCTTCGGCAGTGATGTAGTACGGCTTTCCAAAAGAGTCACAAAAATGCAGCCTTGAATGTTTGAATTTTAACTTTGAAATAGTGCTTTTGGGTAGGTTTTACTTTTTTCTTCAAAGCAAAAACAGTTTTGTCATATTGTAAAATAGAAATACTGTTATATTAACATTATAAAACAGCCTATAGGCACAGTGAGTTTGATAGTAAATAATCCAAAAATTATTTACGTATAATCATGTTATAAATTGGGTATATTTATGAATATAGGCCTGCCTATTGCAATAGACTCTAGATGTAAAAGCTATATTAAAACACTTCCATATATTACCGAAGTGCTGGCTGTTGCTCTACATGGCTGATGATGGTTTAGACAAGCTCACAAACAGTTCAAACCAAGGATGTAGCCAGGATTTCAGATTGGGTTGGGGGCAAAATTATTAATTATTGCAATTCATCGAGCAATATTAAAAGTTGACACGGAAAATAGAAAAAAATATTTTAAGATAATTAACAAATTTATTATTTATTATTAACAATGTATATTACATAGAATATATTACAATATAATATAAATTCGTCTTTGTACCTTCATTAATTCAGAAAGTATTTCATCCGGACTTATTTTAATGTCTTGATGAATATACAACAAAGCGAAAACGTTTAACCATTTTTCATCCATGGTATTTCTTAAATATGACTTCAGGTATTTAAGTGATGAAAAACCCCTGCTGTACAAGTTGATACCGGCAAATATTGTGAGAAGATTATAAATATTTTTATAAAAAATTGGATTACATATTGCTGATGTATCTACAGCTGTAGTTGATTTTATTTTAATTATTTCAAATTTTTTATAATTTATTTGAAGGGGCAACCTCCCCCACCTTACCTACGTCCCTGGTTCAAAAATAGTATAAAATTCATAAAAAATAATACAAAGCAATTTTTTATAAAAATTACAATAAATATGAATTATCGTATTTAAATACTCTAATCTCCAAAACATTTTAAATAATAAGACCATAGAAATTTGTGAAATTAGTTCTAAAAGGTATGCAAATATGAAATCCACAAAAAGTATTTGATGCAAAGAGGAATACAAAATCAGCTGTATTTATTAATTTTCATTTTATGACATTGTTACACTGGATTTCATCTCCACTAAATGTAAAAATAATTTAATGGACCGAGAATCAATGAGATTCATAGACAGCGATATCCATAAAATATTCAAGAAAATGACTGTAATTCAAGATTTCACAGTTTTTCAATATGCTATAACGAATCAGGAATCCTAAATAATGAAACTCCTGAAACAAATTCATAATAAGTAACCCTACGAACCTCAAGAATCACCTCTAATTTCTTAATAACCAGACAAATTTTACCTAAGCTAAACGAACTGACCAAAATTTGACAAATTAACCATATATCTAAAAAATTCGATATTCCCATACTGTGAGGTGTTTTCAGCTGAGAATTAAATATTTCAATAATTTATTAAGATAATTTTAAATGATAAATAATTGACTATTTAAAATAACTTTTAAAAACATTTTTAAATTAAATTTTTTAAATTGAAATTTTTAAATTAAAAAATTAAATAAGTTTTTTATTAGTAAGTCATTTTTAAATAAATATATTTTAAATATCGAAATTTTAATAAATGGTTTTTAAAATATTTTATTCAACGCTGAAAATTTGTTTGGAAATTATACAATATTTCATTAAATAAATACTTTGAATTATGACGTTAACTTTTGAACCGGAATTAAAAAATAATTTAGAAGATGTGTTAGCAGCTTCTACTACATACTATCAGATAAGCTTTATGCCATTTTTCTAGTGTTTGGTATTATCTTTGAAATCCAAAACTATCAACAGATTCGGCGCATAACAACTACAAAGGTTTCCTCGCAACAGATGTATATCAAAGTAGCCATCATCATTCATGCTTCATCAATTATACAAGTTTCATTACCCTTAAAGCATGAACTGAAATGAGCTCCATAAATTTCTGATTCTGATCCTGAATTATTTCCAATTTCAAAAATATCTGTATTTAATGAAAATTACATGGGAAAGTTTCCCTCTGTATTTTATCTGTTTTGTAAAAATTAATAAACTGCCTATATAGGAAGAAAGCGTGGCAATGATTTGGTTTGAGCTACTGGAATTGAGTGTTTCCGCCCAGACGGATTAAGAAATAGTTTTTGGTCAAATTTTTCTGATTTCAAATTTGAAATTTTCTAACAAATGATAAGAATACGATAAAAGAAAATTTGTTTTAATAATGGTAAATTTATTTTTCACATTCAATTAATCTCATCGCTGACTTTGGGAAAATCAAAACAGAAAGAAATCGAGAAATAAAAAGAAATCAATATCGATCCTTATTCACTCACCCCCTCCCTCCCTTAAACGAAGAAGCGAAACAGGATTTGATTTATTCGAAAAATAATTTTTCCCCAATATTCCAATTAACCAAGAATTCCAATCGATAACTTTTCCTTTTCCAATTCGATTGAGCCAGTCTAATGTGTCGATAAAATTGATTTTTGGCCCCCGAGGATTGCTGATTGCAGAGTTCTAAACTCTCTGATGCCAAACTGGCATCAGTTTGTCTGTGTGTATTATAACTCTACCATAGCACGAGATTTATCGAACAGAGTTAACAAAAATCGATTTTTTCTTATCTAAATTAAAACAAAATATATATATTTTTAATTTTCCCAATATCCTAACAAACCAATCAATAAATCACAAACTTACTAATTGAATTTTTAAAACAAGAACAGTACTGTAAATATAAAAAAATCAATCGAAGCACATAATTAACCAAATTTAATTGGCCGCACACTTACACAAACACACTTTCAAAAATAATCAATATTTATTTATCGTCAGTTTTAAAGACTCGAATAAACGTTTTATAATTTTCCTAATTATTATTTATAAACTGAATTAAAATTTATAAAAAAATTGAAATATAAAATAAAAAAATTAAACAAAAACCAGTGTGCATATGCAAGTGTAGTCTCACCACCACAGGCCGGGTTAGCCACACTGAAAAAATGAAAATCTAGTGTCGATCGATACTATTCAAATTAGAGGTTGTGTGTGTGTGTATAAAGCTAATACGCTGGTTGAATCGTCGCTATATCTATCCAGCCATCGTCAAAGTAATGACTGCAGCCAATAAGCGGACACACAGACCGGCACATAGTTTCAGTATTGATTCTCTACCTCATTGTTAATCGATACTGTTTGATAGGCAGATAGCAGAGTGATTTCGTTGCCTAATATTTTGCCAGTGATAAAGAATCGATTATTCATCATCACTCTCCACTGTCATTTGGAGAGCGCGTGTACTGGCTTTTTATTTTCATCATCATCATCAATTTTTCAATTTTCAAATTCGTTTGCCAACACAGATTTGTTCATAATTTATTATTATTATAATTATTTCATCTCTCTCTCTCGTTGGTTTTTACAATTATAAACTCCAATTATTCGATTACCATTCTCAATGCCAACTTTGTTCTGCTGTATTCTTAACTGTGAGTCCGAATCTGTCAATTGTAAAAAACGGAAAATTTTCTATCGATTGCCGCAAAACAGCGATAGAAAACAGCTCTGGCTTAATCAAGTTGGCGAACGAATCAAATACGGAACCGTTTCATCGAATTCTCGGATTTGCAATTCCCATTTTGCGACTGGAAAACCGAATCTTGATTCCAGTCACATTGATTATATGCCGACAATTTTCCCATGGTCGACGAAAGAAGAAAAGATGAGAAGCTACAAATCAGTCGAAGAGTATGAATCGAAAATAAAAGAACTGGAACAGAAAATACTCGCGAAAGCATTTTTAAACGCGTCAAGCGGATCTAAAGTATCTCAAGGTAATTATAATAATTACTATTATCATATTTATTATTATTATAATTATTATAAAATTTATTATTATTATTATTATTATTATTATTATTATAAATATTGTTTATTATTATTATTGTTTATTATTATTATTGTTTATTATTATTATTCTTTATTATTATTTTATTTTTATTATTAATAAATGTATTAAATTTTAAGACACAAAGAAATCAATTATTGATTTGGAATACTCGAATCCTATTGGATGGATATTTTTAACATCTTATAAAATCGATACAGTAAAATCAAACGATGCACACAACTCATAGATACACACAAACATGTATCCAGTTGAAATTGAATGATACACACAAACAATACACAGTTGACGTGATTTGCCTATTTTTATTCCACACATCGCTGCGAGCCTTGTTTTTAAAAATTCAATCGATTCTTTTTTGTTGTACATAACGCAATGCATATCGATTGACATACACATATTCACCGACGAACACACAAGCACTCAATTAAAACACATTGATCGGTAATTGGTTAAATTGAAAACTTCGATTTCCTATTTTTTATTGTTGTAGTTATTGTTGTCAAATGAATGTTGATTATTTTCCATTTTCGTCGCCAGAATCATCAACTACTCGATACGATTTACCGGAAACCGATGTCTGCTCAAAATTGATTATCGATACAGATTCACAACAGCAACCGTTGCAACAATCGGATCCAAAAATTCGTCCACAAAAACAGGGAATGGGTAAAAACAATCCGATGTTGGAAACAAATGGTTCGGCGCAAAAACCTCCAAACCCACTATCCGACAAATCACAATCGAGCGATTGCGGAAAAATTCCGATTTTTAAAGAATCATTCGTTCCTTGTCACACTGCAAGTCAGCAAAACCTTCAATCGAATCTCAATTCTCAATCGGCAATCCAGTTGGCTCCAGATAATTCAGTATCGATTAAGAGTAATCTGTTGAATTACTTGCTTAGTTCGATTGCGCGCGTCAATATGGCCAATAACAATGCGGACTTATCAAAATCGTTATCAGTGAACGTTTCTACGCCGGCTGGTCCTTTGAATCTATCTCAAACTTTCAATAAACAAGACGATCAATCGATGAAAATTGAAAAAATCAATGAATCAGGTAAATCACTTTTGATTAATTAAATAAAAATTAATTTTTTATATTGATTTTATTTGAGTTAGTAATATTGATAAGTTGATTTAATTAATTGTTAATGGAGATCAAAAATAAATTTATTGAACCAACATTTATGTTTTATGAAAAATGATCATTTATTACTTATTGTCAATGGATATAAAAAATAAATTAATTAAATCAAAATTTATCTTTTTAAAAATTTTTATATTGATTTTGTTTGTGTTGGTAATATTGATATGTTGATTTGTTAATTAATTGTCATTGGAGATCAATAATTGATTTATTAATAAATTGTCAATGGAAATCAATATTCAATATATATTGCTGCGAATAAATAATTAGACAGCGCGCTTGGCAGATTATTTCACTGCAAATAATTAGCCAATCCGTCAAATAACCAATCTAATTAGATGACACAATATAATATGGTTATGTAATAGCGAGATTGTAAACACCAGTAATCTCATTGTATGAATTCAAATGGCTCTGTCAGGCTGTGGTCTGTAATTATTGACGGGTGCTTGTGTGCACAATCTGAAGATTGCATTGCACATTTGCTTGGTTGTTTTGCAACCTTCGTTTGGAAAATAGTCAAGTCAGAGGCTTACTACCATCACCAGTAACAACGTGTTGTGTTGATATGGTCCCATGGCAACAGTTTATTGTTTTTGATTACTATTCTCTTTTTCAGAATGCTTGAAAAAAGAACCGTCTAAGAAAGAGCTCATCAATCAACCAATCGAACCGAATCTCGATGTCAGTATCAATTTGTGTCATGGAAAAAATTCATTGGGAAAATCTCTAACTCCCGATAGAATCGGGACTCCGAGCGAAGAGACGACTTCTCGCAGTTGTACATGCACGAAATCGAGCTGTTTAAAATTGTATTGTGAATGTTTTGCCAACGGCAACCTCTGCTGTTCTGGATGCACGTGCATCAACTGTCGCAACAATGACAATCACAAAGAAGAGCGAGCGAAAATCGTCAGCTCCTATTTGGAAAGAGATCCATGGGTTTTCAATTCGAAAATTGGTAAACTTTTATATCGATTACACAATAGTGCTTTTATTGAATTTTATTCTCAGTTGTCTATGTTACACAACATAATATAAATTCCCTATCGATGGTATTACGTAACGGTCGTTTTTCGATGACAAGGTCAAATTATTACCTAGATCTCTTAAATCTGAATGACATTCCTCCAGATAATTGTTCACGAGTTAATAATTCCTTGTATTCATTCATGGCAATACTTATGTTAAACGACACTTTTTTGACTGAGGAGGCTCATTTTTAACTGTCCCCTGTCCAGGACATTTAGGATTGTCTTCTCATTATTTTCTGATTCATAAGCTAGTGTACATGGCATACGATTTATCATCATTAACATTGATTTATTATTGTTGAGTTTTGTGAAAGTTTTCATATTTAATTTTTATTATAATCTAAAATGTGATAAAGCTACGAAATGAAAACATACAATTTCTAATTTTCAATACCCTCTTTAAAATTTTTCACCTTTATTTGATTCATCAGAAAACCCTAGAAAAAGTCTTTCTGTTATTGGTTGATTAGACTTTTCAATTGAACTTGGAGGAAAATAGTTTGAAAGCAAACTTCTTTTATCTTTCCATGCTGATGCCAGCAAAATACCATTTAAATGCTACTATTTCACCAATTTTAAATGTTTTCAAGGATGGCAAACTTTTCCTATTTGAAAAGTCTTCGGTGGGATAGTTTTTAATAAAACCAACTATGTTGAAAAATTAAAAATTTTGATTAATTTTTTGGTTGTTGTATTTTCAGAAAATTTCCTATTTTATCAGCCTTATTTCGCTATTTTTTCATTTCGGATTCTTTTAAATATTCTATCTCAAAAATGTCGACTTTATGGAAAACAATATTATGTACTGAAATAATTTTTTCCAAAGGGTTAGTTTTTATTAATACTGTAATGTACTGTTATATATTTTATTTATTTTTAAACAAGGTTTTGCGATGCCTTGTCATTTTATCGAGGGTAGGCCGCAATGGCAAACGAATAAAAAATACTATATAGCGATAATTTACTATATATTGTTTTGAAAGTTGGAGTGATTAGATTGTCCAAAAGGCTTCGTATTTCCAGATTCAATTGGTTTTTAATTTCTTATATTCTTTAAGTTTCTAACTTAATTTGTTTCTATCGATTTTTTTGATTTTTTTCGATATTTGTATAGCGATAATTTACCATAGTAAATTATCGCTATATAGTATTTTTTATTCGTTTGTCATTGCGGCCTACCCTCGATAAAATGACAAGGCATCGCAAAACCTTGTTTAAAAATAAATAAAATATATAACAGTACATTACAAATACTATTGACAGAATCTTTTGACCTTCATCATTGGTTTTTAATTTCACTTATCTTCATTTCTTTAGGACTATGGATAATATTAATATTTATCTATTGTGATCATCAATAATTTTCATATTTACACATTACCGACCGAACTAATTGCCCCTGGCTATGAGCTAGCTACCGCGAATTTTTTACAAACGACAAATAGTGACATTCTCAAATGTTTATCAGCGTTCTATTTTACTCTTTCTATTATATAAAACAATTTAGTGATAATTTAATGTGAGCGAAAAGAGAAAGGGACATCAAAATATATTAGAAGTATCCTGAAAACTATTTATACAGTACACTAGAGCCTCGAGTTGCGTTGTCCCAACTTGCGTCCTTTCGAGTTGCACCAAAAAAATTTTCGATACCCTAATTTTGAGTTGCGTTGCTAATTTTCGAAATGCGTCGAAAAAAAGTTTTAAAATAAAATTTAATCAAAAAATAGCATAACGTCTATATTCAAAAATTAAACTTTAAACCGAAACTAGAATGCCATGATTTATTTTTAAATGCAGCTGCAAATGAAATAATTTTTTATTGTGTATTTATTAGTATAAAAGTCTAGTTCTTAGTTGTTTGCATAACTTATAACGTTTAAGTGTTTCTTGCTTTTTTAATAATAATTGTTTTAAATTCTAAAAACTCAATTACAATATATATACATTTCTCAAAGGTATTACATTTTGTTTATTGTTTTTTATTATTTTTTTGGTTTGTAATTGATTTTTTGAAATATTTTTTATTGCCCTATTGTAGAATAGAATTATGAATCGTAAACGATCGTCAGATGAAAATGGTAAAAAATCTACGAAAAGAAATAAAAAAGTAATATCTCTGGACGTAAAACATGATATTTTACAACGTTTCCAAGCGGGAGAAAAAGCGGTTTTCATTGGCAGAGATCTCGGGCTAGCTCCAACAACAGTAAGAACAAATCAAAACATTATATGAAGCAGCAACAGATTTCCAATTAAAAATTACTGTTATAAATCGAAATGCATTAATAGTTAAAATGGAATCTCTACTTTTAATTTGGATTGAACATCAAACTCAAAAAAGTATGCCGCTGAGCAAAATGGTTATTCAAGCCAAATCTATTTACGATGATCTGCAAGAAAAACTTCCAATATCGAATAAAGCAATTTATGAACAATTTAACGCTAGTGGTGGATGGTTTGAGCGTTTTAAATTTCGCGGAAATCTGCACAACATTTGTTTGAAAGGTGAGGCAGCTAGTGCAGATCTCACAGGAGCATATGATTTTAATAAAATATTGAAGGCTGTTATACAGGAAGGTGGCTACAGTTCTAAACAGGTGTTTAATATTGATAAAACAGGTTTGTTTTGGAAACGTCTGCCGAAAAGAACCTATATAGCAAAAACAGAATCTTCTGCACCTGGTTTTAAAGTAAGTAAAGATCGCCTAACTATACTTCTTGGAGGCAATGCCAATGGTGACTTCAAACTAAAACCATTGTTAGTTTATCAGGCTGAGAATCCTAGAGCTCTAAAAGGTGTTGATAAAAGAAATCTTCCTGTGCATTGGCGATCTAATAAAAAAGCTTGGGTCACTGTTTCTTTGTTTGTTGATTGGTTGGTCAAATGCGCCATTCCTGAGTTCAAAAACTATTGCAAACGGGAAAATTTAACTTTTAAAATATTGGTACTACTGGATAATGCACCAGGACATCCAACATATATAGATGATCTATCAGATAATGTAAAATTTTTATTTATGCCTCCAAAAACAACTTCACTTATTCAACCAATGGATCAAGGAGTAATCTCAAATTTTAAGTCATACTATATTCGCCGGACATTTAAACAGTTACTGCATGCTGCCGATGCAAATGAAGAAACTTCTATGGCTGTATTTTGGAAAAACTACAATGTATTGAAAGCTGTTAAAAATATTGGTGATTCTTGGGCAGAAGTAAAATCCTCTTGTATGAATGGTGTATGGCAAAAAATATGGCCAGAATGTACAGCAACTTTTACGGAAGTTGACGATGTGCCATTAGTTCGGGCAGAAATAGTTAACTTAGCACAAGAAGCTCATTTCGAAGGATTGGACGAGGCCGATTTCGATGAAATTTTAAATGTAGAAGAGGATTTTGATGTTAGTACCGCAGATTTAATTGAAATGGCTCAAAATATTTATGAGAATGACGACAATTCCGTAGAAGTACCAGAAGTGAAACAATTAACAACAAAGGGTATGGGGAAAGCAATTAAATTAATATCTGAGGCATTAGAAATATTTGTTGCAGATACTGATCAAAGTACAAAGGTTACTCAAGCTGTAGAGGCCTCCATCAGCTGTTATAAAAAAATTTATTTGGATAAAAAACAAAAGGCAGTTCAAATAACTCTGAATAATTTTATAATAAAACAACCAAAAGAAAAGCAAACGCCAAGTCCTGAACCAACGTATGAATAAGAATCTGAATAAATTCTATAAATTTATGTTGCTTCATTATTTTCCATTATTTTAAAATTCTATTAATGTTTGCATTAGTTTTTGGTTTAATAAAACTTATTAAATAATAGTTAATCTATTCATACCTATTTTTTATTTAAATATGTAGCAATATAACTAATTTTTTTTTAAAAACATGGATTTCAGATTTTATCGGAACCTATTATATAAAAACAAATACAAATGTATACAAAATTAAAATTCGAATTGCGTTGTTTCGAGATGCGTCACGATTTATTGGAACGCATTAACGACGCAACTCGAGGCTCTAGTGTACTGTGTTGCATTACATTGCCAAATGGGAACATCTCCTAGAACGGTAGACAATGTGTTAATGTTTGTAAGACTATAGATCGAAACCATATAATATATAAGGTACACGATATTTCGGTGCAGGCCTTAATCAAGCGGGTATTTAGCTTGCAAATATTAATCTAAAAATTATTGAATTATAAAAGATTAAATGTGAAACCTAAAGATAATTATGATATTGTAATAGTAATATGTTATTTATTATTATTAAGCAGAAAACAAGGAAGTCGGGAAGAAACACAGTAAAGGATGTAATTGTTTAAAATCGTCATGCTTGAAAAATTATTGCGAATGTTTTGAGGTTGGTAACTGGAATTTTTGTTGAATAAATAAAAATAATGTGTTTATTGATCCGTTTAGAACAAAGTGTTCTGCTCAAATCTGTGCCGATGTCGCATGTGTTACAATAATGAGGAGCACACTCAGCACAACAATAAAGATGAGGCCAAGTATTTGTGTGGATATTTGTTGTCCAACTGTAACTGTTGATGTAGGATTTATGCCTCGTCACACACGAGTGAATCGCTGTCAGTAATGTCAGAAAACTCTCCGAGAAATATCAATAGGAAGAGGAAAAAAAGTTCAGTGAAAACAAACGATATTTACGAGGACGTGTCTAGTAATGTTAGTGTTATTGTGGGATTTGATTAAGTTTCACAATTTTTATCATTTTTTCTACTACTTATTAAATATCCAGTATTATTATTCTAAAATCGCCTCATGAGTAATCTGATTTTTTTCCTAATAGCTAGTGATCATATGTAGTGGACTCTCCAGTAATTTTTTAACTTTTTCAATTTAATTTTTACTTATTAATTTAATCATAAAATAACAATTTCTATAGCATTAATGAACAAAATTTCAAAAATAAACAACTCTATAATTACAATTGAATTAAAATATAATGGAGACCCATCATGTTTTAATTCATCATTAATTGTAAATATTGATACATAGCCGGTATCAGAATTATTTATGGAAACATAATTCAAATAAATAAGAAAGTATTTTCCATATTGTTTATTAATTTAAAAATCTTGACCCAAATATGTTCTGTTCACTCAAACGCGAAATTTTGCTGATTGAGTTTTTCCTCTTGCTTCTGTTGACAATGGAAAGGCATGAACTCGATGTCTATGAAATATATTTCCAAAATTTAACGAAACGTATCGATAAATTAGCTGTGACCAATGTGAGGGGCGATAATATTGCACTGTAGCAATTGAAAAGTTGGAATATAAAGCAATATATATACGGAAAATTCATGTCTGACAATATTTCAATATTTATTGGAGGTATTCATCATATTTTTATCATCTTCAAAGAATTTGAAATAGCCTTTTTTAAATATTTATATTTTATCAAAAGTTAATTTTTCAATTCAAATTCACAATTTTTTCTTTAATTTCTCGATTTGTTTTAACACGTTGACCACCAGCAGAAAATATGAAAACTTTTCCTATAACTCAATTTATTGATAGCACTGGTGGTTACTGTCTTGCATAATTTGCATCATTTGGCCATATTTCTTACCCTTCACTATCTGTTCAATGGGGTTACCCTTATATATGACTGCCTAGGGTTCAATATTGCCTGGGGACGGCTCTGCTCGGTAGTCAAATTGTTGAACCACCTAATTATAATATGATTTCATTTCTTCTGAAACTAATATTAAATTTCAAACTAATCATTTTTAATTATGGGTTTACATTTTCCCTTATTTATTTACATTAATTTGCCTTTCTTTTTTTTAACAATGTAGCATAATCAGTCATATTTGAATCGCATAATTTATTAAATTTACTAAGATTCTGTTATATTAATAATTCGAAAAGATGACCACTCATCCGTCTGTAGGTTGATAAGGGACTTGTGAAGGGAGTGGGTTGATATAAGATGTTAGCAGGCTACTGCTGGATTGTGGTGAAAGATAGTGAAAGACGTAAAGTAGAAGCGACAGGCAAAGAAAAAACGGCCTAATGCAGAGAAATTATGTTTCAAACAAATAACATTATCGTTACAGATTGCTGCTCTTACCTTTTATTTCAAGTGTAATAAAATAGATGGTGAAATCATTGCTGGATGATATCTAAAAAATAGAAACAAAAAATAAATACAGGTTAAATACAGCTTGGAACAGCCAGAGGCAAGTAGAGATTGATGGTATGTATCAGATCAATTAATGTAGCAGACCAATCGTCCGATTGAATATTAAACTTGAAATATTATTTATTAACTTTATCAAAGTGTTGATAAAGTTGTAACTTTAATAGATAATTATATGCAGTTATTATGTTGTATCTATAGAATATTCTACAGGAGTCAGACGATGAGGTCAATGTCAAACGCTGTCAATTAGATTCTGAAGCAACGTCAGTAGAAAATGACAAGCGTAGTAGTCGAAGTATTAATTCGATGG
Source organism: Schmidtea polychroa (assembly GCA_959609185.1). NCBI lineage: Eukaryota > Metazoa > Platyhelminthes > Tricladida > Dugesiidae > Schmidtea > Schmidtea polychroa. Next base: position 353,202 of record CAUHTR010007680.1, read on the forward strand.
AAATTCCACCTGTTCTGCCTCAAGAGGATGATTTTACAGAAGAAGAATTAGCTTTAATGGTAAAATTCAGAGAACAGCGCACTGAAAAGCCTTCAAATGTTAAAACAGAATGCGTTTCCCCACCGGAACCTCCTAATCAATCTTTCACTAATACATATACTCCTGGGGTCACATCAAATGCCTCTGTCATTACATCAGCAGCTTCTTCTCCTCTAATCAACATTCCAGCTCATCTTGATTCAAACTTATTGCTAACCTTATCCAAATCTTTAGCGGTTGCGAATCTTGGCCTAAATGGGTTGAATGTAGTAAACACAACTTTGCATGATAATAAAAGACCTACAGGCATTGATTTGCTTGGATTGCTCGCAACTCAGCAATTGATGGTGTCGAGGCCTCCACCACCACCGAGTGAGGTGCAAAATTTGAATTGTATATCAGTAGCACAAAATTGTAACCATGTTATCCCAATCAACCTTACTCAGATCCCCTCGTCATGCATGACACAAATCACACAGATACCTTCCACGCAAGTTACTCAATCTCGTGTCATTACGACATCTCCCACCTCAGTAACTGGCGCTCTTAGTCAATCCAAGCCAAAACTCAGTACCGAAGACTATGTTAGAAAACATATTGAAGCAGCTGAGAGGGCAGTCCGTGCAGACTACATGCGTAAAGACAGTTCAAATTACAAAAAACCAATCACGAAGCAAAAAATAAAAATTGATCCCTTCCCACTGACTCCAAAGCCTCCCCATAATGTCAATAATTTGAAAGCTCCAATAGTCACAAATAACGTCAGCAGTAATGACTCCAGTCGACACATAGTCAATCAACCTCCTATATTGAACAAACAAATAATCGAAGATTCTAATAATGCAGTCACTCCTAATGTAACTAATGGTATTGTTGATACATCCATCGCAACTATATCTCCCATTTCCATGGAAGGCAATTTGCAAGTTCCTAATCTCTCCCTCTATAACTGGCCTTCTGTACCTGCACCATCAACAGCAACTTCTTTATTGACAACCACGCCTATTCCAACTCTTACTCAAAACCCTCCGTCAGTTCTACATACTGTACAAATGAACTGCCAGTCTAGTACATTGACGGAAAACGTCCAAGTCAAGAAGCAATTATTAACCACAGATACTCATTGCAGTAAAGACAAACATGTCAGTCGAGGAGGAGGAGGAGGTCGAATGAAATCGTTGCGACAATCATTTCAGTCATTGCGTTCTGAAATCCGATCCCTCAAATTTCACATGCGCGCAGATCAGAGCCGATTACGCAGACTGGAGAGAAATCTCCACCAATTACGCAACCAGATTGGCAAATAATATTATTTTTAATAATTCATAATAATAAATTTGATGTTTGACAGACATTTTATCGGTATTGCGAGATTTTTTTTGTTTGTATCAATGCGATTTGCTCATCATTTCTGTACATATTTTGATATACTACTGCCGATGAGAATATGCCTTATTTTGTTAATCTGCCTTTTCATTATTATTATTATTATTATTATTATTATTATTATTATTATTATTATTATTATTATTATTATTATTGGTATTGGTATTATTATTATTATTATTATTATTATTATTATTATTATTATTATTATTATTATTATTATTATTATTAATATTAATATTACAGCACTAACTACCGTATTTCCCCTATAATAAGACCTACCTCGAAAATAAGACCTAGCATGAATTATTCGCCCACAAAAAATATAAGACCTACCTTGAAAGATCTGTTTACTTATTTACATAACGAAAAAAATAGTAATTTTAATTCAAATTAGCCATAAATATATGCTTTAAAGTGTCAAATACTGGCAAATCTGTTAGTTATTCAATCCCCAATCCAATGATCATGACCATAATTTTAAAATCACATGTGTCGGTTTTACATGGGTTTTTAGGTATTTTAATACATGTTCTGTTCAGATGTCTTACATACACCTCCTTCACGTGTAGTTTAGGTTCGAACATATTGAATTGCTCGGGCAATTGCATTTTAGCATATTGTTATAAAATTTATATTTTTTTTTATTTATCCCTGGCATTTTCTTTCGATTTTACGTCATAAGGTTGTTATGCCCGAAAAAAAATAATTTTTTTTGACTGAAAAAAGTTAGTCACATTCATAAGTCACTATAAACGAAACATAAAGATATTAGACCATAAATCGTGATTCGCATGGTATACAGGCGTCACGCATGTGAAATGTGTGTTATTTATTTTTCATTAAAATGAAATAATGTGATATAGATAAACTTTTCACAGTGGATACTTTGTTTCAACAAAAAATTGCATTTATATGATCAACAATCTAATTAGTTTGTTACAACGCATTTATTAATCAGTATCAATATTTTATAAATTTGACTTTTAACCCACGAATGGGCGCGAATCGAAAAAGTTATTCAAATAGAATATA
>CAUHTR010007680.1:355670-368778 GCA_959609185.1 Schmidtea polychroa
TGAAGAGTCAAATGGCCTAAATCTTACGGTATTTTGCAGAGATAATAAGCTAGATCTCCGAATGGTTAGAAAATGGCGAGCAGAATATGCGAATCTTGTTCAAAGAGCAGTCGAAGGCAATGAAAAGAAACGTAAGTTCGGATCGGGTCGACAAACATTGTTTCCCGATTTAGAGGATGCTGTATTTGAATGGATTGCTGCAAGAAGATCCGCTGGATTGGTTGTTAGAAGGATTGATATTCAAAAATTTGCGTTGTCGCTGATAACACCATTTAATATTTCATCGGATGAGTTCAAAGCGTCAAACCATTGGCTGGACAGTTTCCTTGGGCGATATGAACTTTCTCTACGTAAATCCACTACTTTGTTCAAATTGGAAGAGGAGCAAATTATTAATCGGGCGATCGCATACAAAAATTTTGTTGACCAAATAGATTTTTCGGGATATGAGCACTCAAATGTGATAGCCATGGATGAAACAGCCGTATTTATGGGTTTGGAATCACAAACAACAATTGACAAAAGAGGTGCTTCGTCGATCTACATCCCATCGACTGGCTATGAAAGCATGCGCGTGACTTGTATTTTGGGAATTCGACTGAATGGAAGTAAAATCCCTCCTCTCATCATAACGAAAGGCAAGAACGATAAGCTGTCACGCATTTCCGGAATTTATGTGCTTGAATCTGAAAAGGCGTGGTGCACACAAGCTGTCATAAAAAGGTGGACGGATTTGATGCTACCTGTTGTCTTAAGGTGCGGGAAAAGAGGCATGCTCATTTGGGATTCGGCTAGCACGCACCGTGCACAAGGTATTAAAAACTTCCTAATCGAGAGAAGAATTGATCAGATCATGATACCTGCCGGAATGACTGGATATCTTCAAACACTCGACATTGCGATCAATAAACAATTCAAAGATTACCTCAGAGCAGAAATAAATGAGTATATTGAGAAAAGAATGGAGCGAAATCAACGTGGGAATTTGGTAAAGCCAAAAATACAAGAGGTTGTATCTTGGGTCGCGAAAGCATGGAATGCAATCACGGATACGTCCATTGGTAACGCACTAAGAGCAGGATACTTGGATAAAAATTGCTCGTTTGAAGATAGCTATATTGCCAGGCATTCGAGATTTGGACCGATGATCTTGGATGAAATTGAATCACGGATGGGCAATATTGTAACCCCGACTGACAGTAATGATGGTGATGTAAATGAGGTGGATGACATGATTATATTTGAATAAATGTCTAGTTTTTAAACGTAATAAATTTGTTTTGAAAATATGACCCGAAAATAAGCCCTAGGTAGCTTTTTTTCTGAAAATTTGAAGTAAGACAGTGTCTTATTTTCGGGGAAATACGGTAGTCGAGTGTAAATTAGAAAGCTTCATCAATTCATATTTATTTTTTTGGTTCTTGCATTACTTACAATAGTCAGTACTGGATGAACGAATGTATTAATTAAATAAGTCGCTTACTTCCAGTATGGCACTGTCTGTTGGTTGTTAAAAATGTACCAGGGCACTCGACACTTAGTGAAAAAGCTTTTAAGGAAATGAAAGTTAATTTAACCTACATATACCTACATATTTTCGCACAATTCAACTCAAACCATTAAACGTAAGAGATGGGTATGTGGGCATAATTGTTATTTGTAACATATGGCAGAGTAAAGTTTTAAATCCTATATCTCTATGTATGAATTTTAATATTTTTAGCAAATATACTTTTCAATAAAAGCGGTAATCACTATTTTTGGCAAAAGCATCCTGAAAATTAATTTTGTTAAAATGACGCATTTTTGTCGTGAAAATTTCTTATAAAATTTTATTTTTTAATTCAATATTTTATTATAAATTTTCATTCATAATAAAATTTCAAGAACATTTTCTCATTGAAAGAGCTTCAACATAAAATTTCCATTTAAGAAGGACAGTAAATTTTTCACAATAAAAATATTTGCGAATAGTTGGTAGGAATGTAGAAACTGGCCCAGTCCAATCTATAGTAGGTTGCGACGTCGGAACAGTAGCTATGGTGATTTCGTCACAATCGGCGAGACTTACTCTGGTTTCTTTTTGTTAGTTTTCACTCGCTCGTGATTTCATCTTACAGGTTTTTCAGATCGGATCAAAGTAAGGTTTTGCATGTTCATTACCGGGATGGGTTTCTCAGACACAAGGATTGGGCACATCGGTATGATGTTAGTTTTCTCATCAATTGGTAAATTGGGAATGTGAGTCTGCAGTTCAACCCGCTTATAGATTTGCATTAGTGCATAACTGTGCTCATGAATCAAATTTCGTTAAGTTCGGTTTTCGGTTATCAGATAGCCAAGATAACGGCTTAACCTCTTCGACTATTCCTGGAGTTCGTTTGTAAGTTCTGGTACATGAACGATCAACTCAAAATTTATATAACCGCGCAGGTACACTCTTAATTAACTAATTTTATTAACCATTTAACATTTTAAAAACTGATATGAAATAAATAAACATTATGTTTTAAGCGATCGGTAACTAATCCTGTAACAATTAATCAAAGATTGGCAAATAGAATGATTTCATTTTGAAAGTCAGTAACAAAACTCCAAATTTCGCAACCCTATTACAACTACTTTAACACTAGCAAACATGTTAACACACATGGGGTTATATTTTAAAAATCTCAAAGCCGGAAATAATTCTGGTTCAAATACACAGTGGCAATTTATTGACATAGTAAATGAAAGGGTAGAATTCACGTTTAAGTTAAAACGGAAAATTGCTAATAAACATTTAAATTGTATTTATCAAATTACATAAATTTTTATATAAACGTTTAAATTAATAAATTAAAGTAAGCTTAAAATATATATTATTACTTAATTAATAAATTAAACCAGCATTGAAATCAACATCAAAATTAAAAGAAAAGCCTAGAAGATATTTGTTTTAATATGACGAAAAAAGCGCAGTTTTGTGAATAGAATAAATTTTAGTTAAGTGATTTTATTTTGGTAATTTTATTAAGTGATTTTATTAATGGAAACCGAAAATGAATTTGAGGTTGTTGTTGCTAACATGGCGACTACCAGAAAGATTCCACAGAGACGACAACCTGTAAGAATTCATCAAAGAATGCCAAAAGTCTTTTAATATTACTAAAACTCTCTATCGAAAAAGTAGAGAAATTAACCAAAAGATTACTACGATATTAATGGAATAAAGAAGAAATTAAAAAATGGCTGCTCATGAATGGGGCTCAAGAGAAAAAAAGTTAAAAAGGAAATAGAAATGCAAAAACTAAAGACGCCAGAAGAAATTAAAAGCACAATTAGAAAAGTTGACAAAGTGAATCAAGCTATAAATCATGTTAACTCCATCCGACCTATAACATATATGAAACCTGTCAAAATCTACAGAGATACCGTTCAAAGACCCACACAGACAAATGAGATGCTAATATAAAAACATTGGAAGCGACTAAGAACGTCGTATGCTGGACTTACCAAAAACCAGACCATTTAAGCCGAGAATGTACTAAGAAGAGGAGGATTCAGTGTTTTGGATGTGAACTATATGGACACGCGCGCTGAGAATGTCCAAACATCCAGTGTAGGAGATCTCATCTACGAGGTCACAAAGAAACTGAATTTTATACAAACCTAGAAAGATTTAAGCAGAAAATGAATCATTATGGGCTTTGTGTTCATTGGAAAGGAAGAATAAATGCTCCGTTTTGTGAAGAATCAATTTTATCATCACCATTAATATATAAAAAACCTTATAAATGCCTAAGTGTGTCTGTTAACCATGCCGCGAGGTGAAGCACTCAGATTTTGAGAAAGGCCAAATCAACATTTAACAAGTTAAGGCAAGTCAGCAAATCAAATTGCATCAATTATTCACTTTTCAAGTTGGTTGTACAAAACATTTTAAAGCTGAAAGAACAATATGGAAGAAAGAAGTCATTAGACAGACCTTCGACAGTGCTACCAAGAGACAAGAAACGAATAATTGGATCAGTAATAAAGCAGTAGTAAGTTGGAATCCACATTGGTCGTGGTAAAAAAGAAATGAAACTCTTCGTCCCTGTAGAGACTACAAAAGCCAACCATTAACCTCTCCCAAGAATTCCTGACATTTAGATCACATTGGGGAATGTAAAATGCATATGTGGATGACATAATTGTTTGCTTGTCCTCAGAAGATCTTAAACAAGTGCAAGAAGCCCTAAAATGGACTAATCTTTTAATTAAAGAGAAGAAATCAAAAATAGTGCAGTATGAAGTTAATATTTTTAGGGTTTCAAATTTCATCCTATGGAATTTCACCGCAATTTGATAGAATCAAACCTTTTCTATCACTTAAGTAGCCAGATAACACCAAGTCACTAAGAAGATTCATAATAACTGGTTAATTCTAAATCTCCGACACGATGATCTAATGGCAAGCATTGGCAAAGACAAACGACGATTCATTAGTCTGGAGAAATATTAAACTGCATTTTCAAAAAGCAAAGGATAAATTAGAAAACCTTACTGAGATTATGTCACCCAATATTAAACAAGAATTTGTATATTGTACTGATGGTTGAAATATTGATGTTGGAGCAAGTATGAATCACCTCCATAAAGAAGGAAGATGACATTTTTATCTAGAAAACTGAGCATCACAGAACGGGAATACTCAACTTTTAACCGAGATTTACTGGTGATATATATCTCAATCAAAATGTCAAACATTATCTAGATGAAAATATATTCAAACTGCTCACTGATCATAAACCTCTTCTGAGCATAAATTTCATGAAAGAACCATCTAATCGTCCATGGAGATGGATAGAACATATCAATTTCAATTTCAGAATTTAATATATACGAGGTAAAGAAAATAAAATTGCAGATAAAGTCAGTACCCATCAATAATCTCCAAATAGGATCTCATTAAACATTACTAAATTGAAGAAAAACAAGGGATAATTTTGTGTAAAATTCATCAATTTGAAGAATTTAAGAGACTACACAAGATTTGTCATCCAGTAGCCAACGCAACAATCAAATTTATTTTAAGTAAGTATACGCGGCCCAGATTGAGATCAAATATTTCTTACCATAGGATCGCTAACCGCCTTAGGGTTATTAGGTTATTTTTTTGTTGATAGTAAATAGGCATTCGTGCTTTATAAATATTTAGAAGTGATTGGTTGATAATTTATTAGATAAAATAGAAGAGGCAGTGAATTGGGGATTAGAATATTTTGGTTATGTTTTTTATTTAGATAGGTGACAGTGCGTTTTGGCAAAGAAAAATCTATCGAATGGAATGCGTGGAATTATTGACTGGCGTTGAAAAAATGTGAAATATTGGATTGGAATGAATTAATATTAATTGCTATTTCAGTTATTCGCTGTCCTTAATTGTAATGATCCAATCGCATTTGAAAATTTGTGTAAATCTTGCGATTTTATTAGTCGGAATATTTATGTAATTTTCTGAATATTTGATTGGTTTGTAATTAATATTGAATCTCGATTTGCTGTGCTGAGCTCTACAATGGAGAGAAATGCTGATCGGTATCGTTAAATGCATTCTTGACATAATGTTTGATAATAACATTTGATTGGTTATCGATTGATATAGTTAATATTTTCGCCAATAGGAAAGCAATAATGAAAATGATTATTATTATTACAAAATAGAACATTTTTTCATTAATTTAAAAAATAGAACACTTTTTTAAAACCAGAACGTTAGTTAATGTTGAAAGTTTTTATATAAATAAGATTATTTGAAATCATTGATTTCCAGATATAATTAATAACATTAAAAAAAATATGAAGCCTTTTTTAATTAAATTTTTTATGTCTTAGGTTTTTCCAACAATATCTATTAAAATGTGTTTCAATAAATCGAAAAATAGAATGATTTGGGAAATTCATGGGGGTGGCAAGTATATATTCCAATGAGGCCAATTGATTTGTACTCCTTGCTCTAATGAAGTTTCCACCAACCATGTTTGCAAAACGAAAATCAAAGATAGAAGGAGAATATTTTTTAATTGAATTTATTAATTAATTTTCAAATTTGTTTATTTCAAACTTGAATAATTATTTTGTGATTTCATTGTCCATCGATTGCATTTATAAATGTAAACAATTATAGTAAATAAATTTTATACTTTTGTTTTGTTTTCTAAATTCTATTTTTGTTATCTATTCTGAGAAGAGAATGAAAAATCAAATCATGTAAAACAATCCAATCGAGTGTGAATTAGAGGCAATGAAAGGGGAATATTGTATCAATAGCAAAAATATTTGTATCACATTTAAAGGGAATTTTTTCATTGAATTACCTCTAATTGCTTCCTGAATTTCTTCCATATCATATCCAAATTCTATGTACTTTGAAACCTTCTTTATGCCCGTATTGTATAATTTATTCTGTATTTCAAACATTAATTCCTTCCTTTTATCCTTTTGGTATACAAAATTTACCAATAATTCTTCAAGTCAACATTTCTCTTTTCAAATTTCTCTTCAGAGTTCCATTCTATTTAGCCGTTTTTAAATTTCCAACACTGTCCTTGATTTTCTGATTCCAAATAATCACGTTCGAATCTTTTCGCTTTTTGTGTTCTTTAGAGTCATGAAACATTGTGTACATTGTCCCGAGATAATACATAAATATTTAAATGTTCAGATATTTTTCTTTACGTTATTTCCATATCTAGAGTACTTAAAAAATTTATACAAGTTTGAAATTGTGTCATGATTGGTTTAAGATATAGCTTTTTAATCAGTTCGAAAAATAAATATTTTCCCAATAGGTAGTGTTTGAAATATTTTGTGAAATAATGAATAACTAGTTCTTTCTCGTTATACAGTATCCTATTTCAGGTTTGCTTATTAAGTGTAAGATCCATATGCAATTACTCTTTCATTTCCCTTTTTATTCACTTGCACCAATACCGCTTCAATGGTGTCAAAACTACCATCTGTATCAAAAATAAATTGACGTTTAAAATTAGAATATACTAGGACTGATGTGTCCGATAGTCCCTCCTAAAATTTTATAAATGCTTTTTCACATTCACCTGTCCATCTTAATTTTTCATTATTATTTTCACACATTGCTTCCAATCATCTGACGAACTTTGCATAGTCTTTGATTGATTTCTTATAGTAGTTATATAACACAAAAAAAATATTTTTATACATTTTGGTCGTTCAAATTTTTATCGCATCCAATTTACTCTTATCTGTTTGAAGTTCCCTTTGAATGTATCACATGACCCAAAAGTTTGATTTTCCAGCCATAAATACACACTCTCTGGGTTCACTTTTAACCCTGCTTCTTTTACTTTTCATATACCTTTCTACTCTAGCTAAATGCTGGGTATTATTTTTTCAAAAAATATTAAAATATCGCCTAAAGAAAAAAGTTTCTTTCAAAATGAACTCACTCAAAATATTTGTCATCAACCTCTGAAAAGTGCTGTACCAATACCAAAGTCTTTAGCTATGATTTTTTTTTTCAATTCAACCTGGTAGTACGCACTCCCTAAATCAATTATACTGATATATTTGGTACCATTTAAAGTTTTTAACATCTTTTCTATATTTTGCATAGAAAAAGCACGAACTTCAATTATTTTATTTAAACATCTAAAATCTAAACACAGTCTTATGTTCTTTCTTTTTTATAACAGATTTAATAGATTTTAATGAGAATTAACAGTGGCGATATTCGAAAGAAGTATGAATGAATTAAAAGAATTTATTTTTGAATATTTAAACAATCAATTTAATTAAATTAATTCAATAATATATTTTAAATTTAATTATTAAATTGATATTTTTTTTAAAGTTGAAAGTCAGAGGCACTACATGGTGAATATATACTATTAGGTTAAAATGTTCCAATCCATAAAAACGAACAGGTTTATATTATTATCTTTTAGCAACTAAATAAAGTTTGCAAACCTTTACTGTAAATTTTATTAGAAAACGTTAATTATGAAGTAAAAGTTGTAAACTAATACTAAATACAGTTGGTTTTGCAATTTTACTAATTGAATTTCTTCCTTCTTATATTTTTGATGAGTTCTTTCAGCATAAAATAATCAAACGATTTAAATTAAAAATAATTCATAAAAACAGTTTTACAAAATTAAAAATTGTCTGGTTCAGGAATTTTAATAAAATTTAGTTTCAAGTTATAAAGAAATAAAAATTGTGAGTCTTTCTAATTAGAAATATTTTGATCTAAATCTCTACTGCTTCATATATGTTCAACTTAATTTCTACCTTTATTTTTCACTTTTCTAATTTTGTTTCTAGGCAGTTCGGCATAGGTTTACTTATGGCTTTTACTATACATTTGCTTGAGCTAATAACCAATTAGATGAGTTGTTGATATTATCAATGGAATGCGCCAACTCCTAATTGGTCCGCTGATTTAATTCGTCGTCGAAACAATCAACACACATAATAATAAATAATGGAAATAATAGAGACAACTTATGTGACCGAGACCTTCATTTTGATAATTTACAATTACTAATCCTGATGAAGAGATGATAAATGAAACAGTTATCAAACACAATTACGATTACAGAAATATGAAAGAACCATAAATAAAACTGCAACAGGATAAATATAATTTAACTTATATAATTTATGTAAAATAAATTCTAATATTTAACCAAAAGTTATAATATAAAATCAAGGCATATTATGAAGAACTGAATGTAAAAAACGAAGATTTCAAAGCAGTTTCTGTAGATATTCTTTCGGTTGGATCAATCAGTAAGCAACTGTGAATAAGGTTGACTAAGGGTTCTTCAAATTTATTCTTTAACCCACTGAGGAACTGGAATACGAAAACAATATCAGTTAATATTATGCAAATAGCATAGATTATATTTAGAGTGAATCATTGGCAATTTTACTTATATTATAATGTCAGTCTATTTTTAAGATTGGGTAAGGTAGGATTACCAAGAGTCCCAGAACATCTTTAAAATCCTTCGACTCTCTTTTTTCCGTGATTGCAAGAAAGAATATTTCATAAAAAATTAATGTGAAATAGGTAAAAAATTAGGTTCAATGATAACAATGTAAGATAGCAAGATTTTCTTTTAGAATTCATGTAATTTTCATTTTTGTACCTCTTTCTCATTTATGATAAGAGATTAGGTATTTTTACAAAATATCATTAGGTAGATACCGCTTGCCAGACCAAATAAACCCTCTGGTTTGTGGTCAATCCTGAAAGTGTGGAATATTAATGAATAAATTCGATTTAAATGAATTGATTACAGTAGTAAATTTAAATATATATATATATATATATATATATATATATATATATATATATATATATATATATATATATATATATATATATATATATATATATATATATATATATATATATATATATATATATATATATATATATATATATATATATATATATATATATATAACTTGTATTTATTAAAAAGCTTGACTTATGAATCAGTAAATATATCAATATTTTTGATATTCACGAATTTTCGGCACTGCCTTATTCAGGTGAATTTGATATATAAATATCGATATCTTTACTGATTCATAGTCAATTTATTAATAAATATAATGTCAATTGAGAATGAAAAGAAATCATAGATGAAAATCAAAAGTTCTTATATTTTTTTATTTTTGTCAGAAGTTTGTCAATAATTATATAATATGTATTTACACCTAGATCCTTTTCGCTGTTAAAAATAGTGGTCAGTTTAGAGCTTTCATCGAATTGCTGTTTCCTTTTGCGTTGTCTGGTTATTTTATAGTCTGAACAACCAGATAGGTTAATTTAAAATAATCAAATGATAAAATTGAAAATATTTACACAAGATATTGTATAGTTCTACTTCAACTTTAATATTTACATCAATTTTTTGTAGTGTTCTACCTACACCATTAATTTTATCTAAAATATCAAACCAAAATGCTATCATTATACCAGGTTCTAAATAATTAATTTGTTTTAATAATCCATGTGCTTCTAGTTTTATAACTGATTTTTTATGCTGCATCTTCGGCAACAAATTTAATACAATTTGAAATGATTTGTAGGCTTTATCAGACCCGAATTAACATCTTCGTAGGCCCTAGGCACTTTTAGCTTGGGAGACCCTCTCGCATAATTTTTTGTCAGTACAGTATCCCTAATGAAGTCAGCTATATCGCTAATTTTTAAAATTTAAATTTAAGAATTTAAGAATTTAAATTTGCGTATTTAGTAGCTGTGGATTTATGGTTGCAATTGTTTTTTGTAGTACTTTTTTTACAATTAGTTTTCAGAAAAATTTAAGAATTATAATAGTGTTTATTCTTTGTTAAAGTTATCTATAGTTATGTTATTTATAAACGATAATATTTCTGTAAACTGTAAATATTAATTATTTAAAAGTAAGTCTTCTTTTTTAAATATATAATAATTTAATAAAAATATTAATATATATGTAATTCCAAATATAAATTATTTAATAGTAAATCAAAAAACAAGTGATTTGTATCAAAAGGAATTCTAATTGAAGTACATATATTAAAAAGTTCCAGTTGTATTAACAATAATAAAAACAAGCATCTCTATATAAAATCTATAAAAGTGTAGATTAAGTATATTGTTCATAGAACTGAAATTCTTGAAGTAAGTATACATAATATTAAATATTTTCCTCTAACTATAAAAATTATATTTAGTTTAGCCAGTTTAAAATTTAAAGAAATGTCTGACGGATATAAGAGAAAACATGAGTCAGGCTCAGAAAAGCGTAAAAAGAAAATTGTCAAAGAAGAAGCATTGAAAAACATGAAAGGTTCCCTACTCAAATATATAACAGCAACAAGAGGAAATAATGAAAGCTGTTCTACAAATGTAAACGAATTTATTGGACCAGAAAACCAAAATCAAATAAAACTTCAGAACAATTATCATGTGGTAGTAGTGGTACAGAAGATATTAGTACTGATAAACAGGGCACGTATGCAGGTGAGACAGAGGTAGTAGAAGGTCAAACTTCTGCCGAAATAATTATATCTTTAGAGGATAATATAATAGAAATATCTAATGAAATATCAAAAGTTAATTTAAACTTAAAATATAATAATGATCCAGCTAATTGGGATATTACTGCTGATCTCATAAATTATTTTTCTGAAAATAAGCCTTCGCAAAATATAGATTTCAATTTTCTCTTGAAAGGTAGAAAATATGGAGACAAAACCAGATATCCACGTAAAGAATATTTTATCAGGAAATTAACAAATGGGGAAACAATCGAAAGAGACTGGCTTATATATTCTCCATCAACTGGAACAGTACATTGTTATATCTGCAAGCTTTTCCCTAGAGTGAACGTGAACGTAATTCTCAATCAATTTAAAATTGGATTTGATGATTGGAAAAATGCAATGTCCAGGATTACATCACATGAAAAATCAAAAGATCATCTTGACGCAGTATCAGCTATGTTTCAATTACAGAAGAACAGTAAAATTGATGTAGAACTACAGAAAGAGAAAGATAAATTATGTAAATACTGGATTGAAGTTTTAAAGAGAATAGTTGCCGTAATAAAATTTCTATCTGAAAGAGGTTTGCCATTCCGTGGGAATAATGAAATTCATAATTGTTCTAATAATGAAAATTATCTTGGTTGTATCGATCTTATAGCCGAATTTGATCCTTTTTTAAAGGAGCATATTCGAAGACATGGAAATCCTGGAAGAGGAAATGTTTCCTATTTATCTAATATTATATGTGAAGAATTTATTGGTATACTAGAATCCAAGGTAACAACGCAGATAATATCTGAAATTAAAGAAGCGAAATATTATGGAATCAGCATTGATTCAACTCCTGATATTAGTCATATGGACCAGATTACCGTGATAATTCGGTATGTCCTTAAATGTGGAAATGTGGTTGAACGATTTTTAAAATTTATTGCAATTGAACAACACGATGGAAAATATTTATTCGACATTATACGACATACTTTGGAACATCATAACATAAGTATTGGAAATTGCAGGTCCCAATCATATGATAACGCCAGTAATATGAGCGGCATATATACAGGTGTACAAGCTAGATTTAGAGAAATAAATAAACTGGCGGAATGGTTCCATGTGCTGCACATAGTCTTAATTTGGTGGGTTCAACTGCTGTGGAGTGTTGCCTGGAAGCAGTAAAGTTTTTTGGAATTTTAGAAGCAATATATACTTTTTTTTCCGCTTCACCACAGAGATGGTCCAAATTTAAAGACAATATGAAAGAAAATACTTGTGTTGTAAAAATTTATCAGAAACCAGATGGTCTGTACGACATGATGCTACTAAAGCTCTATTCATGAATTATTCAGAAATTCAAAAAGCATTGTTTGAAATAACTGAAAGCGAACGTCAGCCTGCAGTGGCTGTGCAGGAAGCTAAATCTTTAATAAAAAACCTGAACAATTTTGAAACAGCATTGATGTGTGTTATTTGGAATGATTTATTGCAAAATATTAATATTGTCAATAAAGCTCTGCAGGAGACTGGCATAGAATTATGTACCATTGTCAAATTATTTAAAACTCTCATAGCTTACTTTCATGGTATTCGTATAGAGTTTGATAAATTTGAAACCATGGCAAAAAAACTTACAACTTCCGAATATAAACAACATACACAACGTAACGAATAAGAAATAGATTTTTTGACGAAGTTTTAGACAATACCGATCCTAGTTTGAGCCTGAGTGCAAGTAACAAATTTCGTATTGAATCTTTTTATATAATAGTAGATAAACTTATTATTGAGATGCGTAAACGTCTTGAAGCATACGGAATGTTATATGAAAGGTTTAATTTTTTAGTGGACAGAACTTTGACAAATGATGAAATAGTTTCGAAAGCAAACAAGTTAGTGCAAATATATTCTTCAGATGTTGAAGATGCATTTTGTGACGAGTTTTTATTATTTTCACGAATGTATGGAGATAAAAAATCAGTGAACGAAATGTTAGTTGCACAAATAAATGATAAATTAGTTACCAGTTTTCCCAATGTAAATATTGTGTTACGAA
>CAUHTR010007680.1:368878-480381 GCA_959609185.1 Schmidtea polychroa
AAAACGATACCGTAGCTTTTGAAATTTTCATGTTCCCGAAGCACAGAAGGACAAAATCCAACCCATATAGGGATGCTACTTTTTATTATATTTAAGAATTGCACAAAATGGGAATATGAAAATACGTGAAAATTAAATAGATCACAATTCTTGAAAATTTGGTTGTGAAGCAGGCTTACAATAAATATCCTCAGAATTAAAAATCCATTTTTTAAATAATAAATTGCTGTTTTTAATTCAAGAACTTCACGTCAAAGCAATCGTTCATTCATAATAAAAAACTGATTATCATACATTATTAATTGAAAATAATGATTCAGTGCTCACCTGTCATTGTTAATACTCGAATAAATAAATGAATTCAAAACGCGTAGTAGTAAGTTAGTAGTGCGATAAAACAATTAGGAGCTCAATTATAAAATATATAAATTGAATAAAGTCAAATGAAATTATGCAGAACGATTGATAAAACCAGCAAGTCTTTAACTCTTAATAAATTTCAATATGCTTCTTTTAAATCATAGGAACATACTGGCATACCATACACTGCCAAAGATCGCTGTGCTATGTTCACAAGATTTAGTGACTGAAAGGAAGGGTCCAATTTTTTTTCTGTGGCAAGATAAGTGGGGGGGCTAAAGCCCCCCCGGCTCCGCGGTCCCTGTATATATATATATAAATTGTATTTATTACAAAGCTTGACTTATGAATCAGTAAATATATCAAGTAGGTAGTTAGTAGCCTACGGCAGCAATAGGGGGGGGGGGGTAAAAATGTTGCAAACTTTTGATTGCATAACCTTTTCCGTAGACATTTTTTGATTACATAATTGTTGCCGCATGCTCCAATGATTTTTTTCTGGGATTTTAAATACAAAATTTTTTTCAATAAACAAGCCAAGGATAAGTATTATTTGGGTGGGTCTCCTTAGTCCTGAGAATTTCAATAGAAAAGGTAGTCTACACTAAGGTAGTATTCTTTATTGTATTTTATCAAATGATTTTTAAATTAATTTTTTATCTGTCTTCAAAAATATGTTTAATTACAATCAGTAGAAAAAATCTTTTCAAAATGTCTAAATTTAACAAAAATGTTGATTTTCATCAAAAAACCACAACTCAATCACTTTAAAACACCACGTGAAATTCAAAATAATTTAAATTACAATGAAATACTAATGAATTCTAATTTACAAAAACATCTTCTTTTAAATGATAACTTATTATTGCAAAGTAAAAATCACATTCAATAACTACTTATTGTTGATCAGTTTTATTATATATACTCTTAGTCTATCCGACAGGATGTTTTGACCCGCTAAGGGTACTGGTCGTAAGGGTACTGGTCGTAAGGGTACTGGTCGTAAGGGTATTGGTCGTAAGGGTACTGGTCGTAAGGGTATTGGTAACACTCAACCACCACCTACCCATTAACTAGCTACTAGATACTAACAACCAGTTACCTGCTACCAAGTACTAACAACCAACAACAACCAGGTACTAAGCATTATCAACCTACAACTATATAACAACAATCAGTAAACAATACTGTACCAACTACCAAATACAAGATACCAACAACTTAGTACCAACAACCAGTAACCTACGAACATGTACTAACAACCAAGTAAAAACAATCAAGTAATAACAAATATATCTTTAAAAGAAAATCATCTTCACTTACAATATTGATCACTCTCAACCCCCACCTACTCATTAATTAGCTACCACTAGGTTTCAAACAACAAAATACTAAACACTTACAACCATGTACTAACAACCACCATCAAAACCTATCGAGAAATTAACAAATATATACAACTATATGACAACAATCAGTAATCAACACTGTACCAACTACCAAATACAAGATACCAAGTACCAACAATCAACTAACAACACATAAAAATAATAGCAATTAAATACAAAATATTCTTCATCACATGCAATATATTCTTGTCATCATCTACAACTAAACTCTATCAATCAGATACCAAATATTAACAACCAGATACTTACAACCAACAACTATGTAATAAAAAATTGATCTTTAAAAGAAAATACTCTTCACTTGAAAAATTGGATGAAAAATTAATAAAAAAAAAATGCAATTCATTAATTAACTGATTACCAGTACTTGTATGATTTTCCAATAACTAGATAAAAATTAAATAAATCTTTGTAAAAATTTAAATTATTCAAAACATAATAAATAACAAAATGTAATGGACGAAAGAACTTTAAATTCTAGTCATTAATCATCCAGTAAATAAAAAAAAATACTGATCATTTAAGTTAATCAACTAAGATAATAAAGATAATAAGATCTAGTAGATAATTTATTTTGATTAAATAAATTAACTGAAATAAATTAATTCAGTATGAATTCATTACCATTATCAAAGTCAACAATCTACAATAAAAATAATTATCATTAAATTCCAAAAGAGACTAGATAACTAATGATAACATCTAATAAACCAGTAAATTCATTTAAATGTCAATAATTGGTATATCCAAGTAAATTTTCTAAAATAATTCAAGTTAATCAACTAAGATAATAAAGATAATAAGATCTAGTAGATAATTTATTTTGATTGAATAAATTAATTGAAATAAATTAATTTTAATTATTTTTTAAAAGTAATACACGTATATTCAAATCTATTTACTAATTCCTCAAATTATACACAAAATTCAGTATGAATTCATTACCATTATCAAAGTCAACAATCTATAATAAAAATAATTATCATTAAATTCCAAAAGAAACTAGATAACTAATGATAACATCTAATAAACCAGTAAATTCATTTAAATGTCAATAATTGGTATATCCAAGTAAATTTTCTACTAAAATCATCTAGAAAGCATCAAATTTCCATGAAATATCAATGTCTTTAAAGATAAGTATTTTATCGATAAATACCCTTAAAAGGCTATATATTTCCCTCAGACTAATAAGATTCCTTAAAATCCCCTTTAAATGACTATAATTCTAACTTTAATTCGTATTATCACAAATATTTCCCTATAAAACAGGTAAAATCATTAACTCTAAATAATTTATAAAATCTAATGATAAAACCGGTTATAATTAAATTTTTGTTAATCACTGTACTCGAAATTTAAAATAAATATTGCTTGAAATTTGACTGTACAATATAACTGAGTAGTTGCATAGAAAGATTAAATTTATCCATATTTCTTCAAATGATCATTTTTACCAATATCCAACCGATTTAATTACTAATTAAAATCACCCGATAGATTTCTCCCAATAAAGATCAATTTTCTTTAGTCGACGTTTTAAATCAATATTTCCAACTTTTGTCGTTGTCCGTCTAAATAAAGATAAAAATAATTTAAAGTTGATATCAATCCCAATTATCTGTAAAGATTTCATTGTCAAAACCAAGTAAATCGATCATTATCCCTACTTAATAAAACAATGTTCTAAATTAATTTACTGTGCATTAATCACAACCTAATAAAACGATATAAGTTCACATTATTATTGATTCATAACTGACTAATGTATTGATATTTCCCTTAAAACAATGATATATTCCCATCTTAACCCATCCTTCATTAAATTCAATCGAATATATCTCCCTTACAATGATATATTCCTACCTTATCCGATCTCTCATTAAATCTAACCAACTATATCTCCCTTAAAAGATCATATTTTCCCATCTTAACCGATCTCTCATTAAATCCCACCAACTATATCCCCTTTAAAAGATCATATATTCCAACCTTATCCGATCTCTCATTAAATCTCACCGACAATATCCCAGCTTAACCGATCTCTCACCAAATATTTCTACCCCTTTAAACATCTATCCGACTATATCCATTAATTCTACCCACTTGAATCCTCCTTTAATTCAATCAATCCTCTTAAAATTCTTAGAGAATTCTTCAAAAATATGAATTTTTATTAACTGTTATCGACATCCAAAATACATCTATGAAATAATTTAGTATCTAAATTCACGTAGTAAAAGATCAAAATTCACTAAAATTTTCTACAAATATTTAACCCATCAAATACCTAACTAGAGATGATATATATTAATTGACCATAATTCTTCAACGATTCAACCAATCATTTTCAAGCAATAATAACAAACTAAATCATAAATTTCAAGTAAATTTAAAATATCTATTCGAGATAAAGTTAACTGGTTTCTTAGCTTATGTTTTTTTTTAAAAAGTTCATCAATGTGTAAATATTCTTAGAAAATTATTGAAAAAAAATTATTTAGTCAAATGCATTACAAAGTCATCTAAAATTAAACCAATTACATAATTATTAACCTAACAGTCATTAAAAAAAATTAATTTTTATTTAAAATTTAACAAATTATCAAGAAATTCAATTAAAATCATCATTAAAACTTTAAATTTTTTAATAAATCAACATGAAATTCTTAGAAAATATATGAAAAAAATATTATTACAAAGTCATATCCTATCACGTGATTATTAACCTAACTATCATTAAAAATAATTTTATTTAAAATTAAAAATGCATCCAATTATCAAGAAATTAATTAAATTTATCTTAGAACTAACTTAAAATTTTTAAATATTCATTCAATCCACATGAAATTCACGAAAATGATAAAAATTCACAAAAACCATCAACTCTAAAAAAAAAAATTACTAATGAATACCTTAAACACAAAAATTTATCTAAATAATCTTTCAAATTAATTCATTAAAATTGAAGACAACACGCTCTATTTCGTCATTACATTCAATTAAAATTAAATAAATCAAGATAAGAACTTTGATAAAAAATATTATTCTAAAATGGTAAGAATTAACACTGTAGTGTTAAATGAAAAGGTAATTATTCTTTAAATCTAATTATAATTATAATCATAATTTCTTTAATTTAACCCTTTATTTACTTAATTTAGTCCTTGTTTACCGAATATAGAAGTTTAAAATATAGACCATTGATTACTTTAATTTAAAAATGTATCCCTTAATTTACATAATTTCCATCTAAAATTATTTCAAAAAATTTTTTCTAAAATTGTCATTGAAAAATATTTCATAAAAATTTTTATTAAAAATTACCATTGAAAAATTATTCATAAAAATTTCCATCTAAAATTACTTAAAAAATTATTTCATAAAAATTTTCATTAAAAAATTTCAATTCTCAAACACCTTCTATTATTTTGTTAATAAATTTAAAATCTTACTTTAATTTGCTTATTACATTACTTATTTAAAAATTATTAATTTAATTTACTTATTTAAAATATTTGACCATTAATTACTTAATTTAAAAATTTGGACCTTAATTAACTTTAATTTAATTTTTTAGAACCTTAATTTACTTTAATTTTAAATTTTGACCCTTAATTAACTTTAATTCAAAATTTGGACCTTAATTTACTTTAATTGGAAATTTTAGACCTTAATTTACTTAATTGAAATTTTAGACCTTAATTTGCTTATTTATCTTTAATTTACTTAAGTTTAAAAATATATACCATAATTTACTTTAATTTAAAATTTTAGACCATAATTTACTTAATTGAAAATTTTAGACCTTAATTTACTTAATTGAAAATTTTAGACCTTAATTTACTTAATTGAAAATTTTAGACCTTAATTGAAAATTTTAGACCTTAATTTACTTAATTGAAATTTTAGACCTTAATTTACTTAAGTTTAAAAATATATACCATAATTTACTTTAATTTTAAATTTTAGACCATAATTTACTTAATTGAAAATTTTAGACCATAATTTACTTAATTGAAATTTTAGACCTTAATTTGCTTATTTATCTTTAATTTACTTAAGTTTAAAAATATATACCATAATTTACTTTAATTTAAAATTTTAGACCATAATTTACTTAATTGAAAATTTTAGACCTTAATTTACTTAATTGAAAATTTTAGACCTTAATTTACTTAATTGAAAATTTTAGACCTTAATTTACTTAAGTTTAAAAATATATACCATAATTTACTGTAATTGAAAAATTTGGACCATAATTTACTGTAATTTAATTTTTTTAGACCATAATTTCATGTAAAATTGTCATTGAAAAAATTTTCATTTCTCAGGCGCCGTTTATAGTAGGTAGTTAGGAGCCCGCCGCTGTATATGCAAGCCTTTTTTATGCTGCATCTTTTTTTTTGCTGCAACATTTGATTGCGCAATTGTTGCAACTAATTTTTTTTTTGTATTGAAAATTCTAGAAAAAAAAATAATACAATTGCGTAATAATACAAAAAAAAACTAGTTGCAACAATTGCGTAATCAAAAGTTGCAGCAAAAAAAAAGTTGCAGCAGAACCCCCCCAAGGGGGGGTGTCATTGCTGCAGCGGGCTACTAACTACCTACTATAAACGGCGCCTGAGAAATGAAAATTTTTTCAATGACAATTTTACATGAAATTATGGTCTAAAAAAATTAAATTACAGTAAATTATGGTCCAAATTTTTCAATTACAGTAAATTATGGTATATATTTTTAAACTTAAGTAAATTAAGGTCTAAAATTTTCAATTAAGTAAATTAAGGTCTAAAATTTTCAATTAAGTAAATTAAGGTCTAAAATTTTCAATTAAGTAAATTATGGTCTAAAATTTTAAATTAAAGTAAATTATGGTATATATTTTTAAACTTAAGTAAATTAAAGATAAATAAGCAAATTAAGGTCTAAAATTTCAATTAAGTAAATTATGGTCTAAAATTTTCAATTAAGTAAATTATGGTCTAAAATTTAAAATTAAAGTAAATTATGGTATATATTTTTAAACTTAAGTAAATTAAGGTCTAAAATTTCAATTAAGTAAATTAAGGTCTAAAATTTTCAATTAAGGTCTAAAATTTTCAATTAAGTAAATTAAGGTCTAAAATTTTCAATTAAGTAAATTAAGGTCTAAAATTTTCAATTAAGTAAATTATGGTCTAAAATTTTAAATTAAAGTAAATTATGGTATATATTTTTAAACTTAAGTAAATTAAAGATAAATAAGCAAATTAAGGTCTAAAATTTCAATTAAGTAAATTAAGGTCTAAAATTTCCAATTAAAGTAAATTAAGGTCCAAATTTTGAATTAAAGTTAATTAAGGGTCAAAATTTAAAATTAAAGTAAATTAAGGTTCTAAAAAATTAAATTAAAGTTAATTAAGGTCCAAATTTTTAAATTAAGTAATTAATGGTCAAATATTTTAAATAAGTAAATTAAATTAATAATTTTTAAATAAGTAATGTAATAAGCAAATTAAAGTAAGATTTTAAATTTATTAACAAAATAATAGAAGGTGTTTGAGAATTGAAATTTTTTAATGAAAATTTTTATGAAATAATTTTTTAAGTAATTTTAGATGGAAATTTTTATGAATAATTTTTCAATGGTAATTTTTAATAAAAATTTTTATGAAATATTTTTCAATGACAATTTTAGAAAAAATTTTTTGAAATAATTTTAGATGGAAATTATGTAAATTAAGGGATACATTTTTAAATTAAAGTAATCAATGGTCTATATTTTAAACTTCTATATTCGGTAAACAAGGACTAAATTAAGTAAATAAAGGGTTAAATTAAAGAAATTATGATTATAATTATAATTAGATTTAAAGAATAATTACCTTTTCATTTAACACTACAGTGTTAATTCTTACCATTTTAGAATAATATTTTTTATCAAAGTTCTTATCTTGATTTATTTAATTTTAATTGAATGTAATGACGAAATAGAGCGTGTTGTCTTCAATTTTAATGAATTAATTTGAAAGATTATTTAGATAAATTTTTGTGTTTAAGGTATTCATTAGTAATTTTTTTTTTAGAGTTGATGGTTTTTGTGAATTTTTATCATTTTCGTGAATTTCATGTGGATTGAATGAATATTTAAAAATTTTAAGTTAGTTCTAAGATAAATTTAATTAATTTCTTGATAATTGGATGCATTTTTAATTTTAAATAAAAATTATTTTTAATGATAGTTAGGTTAATAATCACGTGATAGGATATGACTTTGTAATAATATTTTTTTCATATATTTTCTAAGAATTTCATGTTGATTTATTAAAAAATTTAAAGTTTTAATGATGATTTTAATTGAATTTCTTGATAATTTGTTAAATTTTAAATAAAAATTAATTTTTTTTAATGACTGTTAGGTTAATAATTATGTAATTGGTTTAATTTTAGATGACTTTGTAATGCATTTGACTAAATAATTTTTTTTCAATAATTTTCTAAGAATATTTACACATTGATGAACTTTTTAAAAAAAAAACATAAGCTAAGAAACCAGTTAACTTTATCTCGAATAGATATTTTAAATTTACTTGAAATTTATGATTTAGTTTGTTATTATTGCTTGAAAATGATTGGTTGAATCGTTGAAGAATTATGGTCAATTAATATATATCATCTCTAGTTAGGTATTTGATGGGTTAAATATTTGTAGAAAATTTTAGTGAATTTTGATCTTTTACTACGTGAATTTAGATACTAAATTATTTCATAGATGTATTTTGGATGTCGATAACAGTTAATAAAAATTCATATTTTTGAAGAATTCTCTAAGAATTTTAAGAGGATTGATTGAATTAAAGGAGGATTCAAGTGGGTAGAATTAATGGATATAGTCGGATAGATGTTTAAAGGGGTAGAAATATTTGGTGAGAGATCGGTTAAGCTGGGATATTGTCGGTGAGATTTAATGAGAGATCGGATAAGGTTGGAATATATGATCTTTTAAGGGGGATATAGTTGGTGGGATTTAATGAGAGATCGGTTAAGATGGGAAAATATGATCTTTTAAGGGAGATATAGTTGGTTAGATTTAATGAGAGATCGGATAAGGTAGGAATATATCATTGTAAGGGAGATATATTCGATTGAATTTAATGAAGGATGGGTTAAGATGGGAATATATCATTGTTTTAAGGGAAATATCAATACATTAGTCAGTTATGAATCAATAATAATGTGAACTTATATCGTTTTATTAGGTTGTGATTAATGCACAGTAAATTAATTTAGAACATTGTTTTATTAAGTAGGGATAATGATCGATTTACTTGGTTTTGACAATGAAATCTTTACAGATAATTGGGATTGATATCAACTTTAAATTATTTTTATCTTTATTTAGACGGACAACGACAAAAGTTGGAAATATTGATTTAAAACGTCGACTAAAGAAAATTGATCTTTATTGGGAGAAATCTATCGGGTGATTTTAATTAGTAATTAAATCGGTTGGATATTGGTAAAAATGATCATTTGAAGAAATATGGATAAATTTAATCTTTCTATGCAACTACTCAGTTATATTGTACAGTCAAATTTCAAGCAATATTTATTTTAAATTTCGAGTACAGTGATTAACAAAAATTTAATTATAACCGGTTTTATCATTAGATTTTATAAATTATTTAGAGTTAATGATTTTACCTGTTTTATAGGGAAATATTTGTGATAATACGAATTAAAGTTAGAATTATAGTCATTTAAAGGGGATTTTAAGGAATCTTATTAGTCTGAGGGAAATATATAGCCTTTTAAGGGTATTTATCGATAAAATACTTATCTTTAAAGACATTGATATTTCATGGAAATTTGATGCTTTCTAGATGATTTTAGTAGAAAATTTACTTGGATATACCAATTATTGACATTTAAATGAATTTACTGGTTTATTAGATGTTATCATTAGTTATCTAGTTTCTTTTGGAATTTAATGATAATTATTTTTATTATAGATTGTTGACTTTGATAATGGTAATGAATTCATACTGAATTTTGTGTATAATTTGAGGAATTAGTAAATAGATTTGAATATACGTGTATTACTTTTAAAAAATAATTAAAATTAATTTATTTCAATTAATTTATTCAATCAAAATAAATTATCTACTAGATCTTATTATCTTTATTATCTTAGTTGATTAACTTGAATTATTTTAGAAAATTTACTTGGATATACCAATTATTGACATTTAAATGAATTTACTGGTTTATTAGATGTTATCATTAGTTATCTAGTCTCTTTTGGAATTTAATGATAATTATTTTTATTGTAGATTGTTGACTTTGATAATGGTAATGAATTCATACTGAATTAATTTATTTCAGTTAATTTATTTAATCAAAATAAATTATCTACTAGATCTTATTATCTTTATTATCTTAGTTGATTAACTTAAATGATCAGTATTTTTTTTTATTTACTGGATGATTAATGACTAGAATTTAAAGTTCTTTCGTCCATTACATTTTGTTATTTATTATGTTTTGAATAATTTAAATTTTTACAAAGATTTATTTAATTTTTATCTAGTTATTGGAAAATCATACAAGTACTGGTAATCAGTTAATTAATGAATTGCATTTTTTTTTTATTAATTTTTCATCCAATTTTTCAAGTGAAGAGTATTTTCTTTTAAAGATCAATTTTTTATTACATAGTTGTTGGTTGTAAGTATCTGGTTGTTAATATTTGGTATCTGATTGATAGAGTTTAGTTGTAGATGATGACAAGAATATATTGCATGTGATGAAGAATATTTTGTATTTAATTGCTATTATTTTTATGTGTTGTTAGTTGATTGTTGGTACTTGGTATCTTGTATTTGGTAGTTGGTACAGTGTTGATTACTGATTGTTGTCATATAGTTGTATATATTTGTTAATTTCTCGATAGGTTTTGATGGTGGTTGTTAGTACATGGTTGTAAGTGTTTAGTATTTTGTTGTTTGAAACCTAGTGGTAGCTA
The DNA here is from genome assembly GCA_959609185.1 of Schmidtea polychroa. Classification (NCBI taxonomy): domain Eukaryota; kingdom Metazoa; phylum Platyhelminthes; order Tricladida; family Dugesiidae; genus Schmidtea; species Schmidtea polychroa. Next base: position 379,658 of record CAUHTR010007680.1, read on the forward strand.
ATTAATGAGTAGGTGGGGGTTGAGAGTGATCAATATTGTAAGTGAAGATGATTTTCTTTTAAAGATATATTTGTTATTACTTGATTGTTTTTACTTGGTTGTTAGTACATGTTCGTAGGTTACTGGTTGTTGGTACTAAGTTGTTGGTATCTTGTATTTGGTAGTTGGTACAGTATTGTTTACTGATTGTTGTTATATAGTTGTAGGTTGATAATGCTTAGTACCTGGTTGTTGTTGGTTGTTAGTACTTGGTAGCAGGTAACTGGTTGTTAGTATCTAGTAGCTAGTTAATGGGTAGGTGGTGGTTGAGTGTTACCAATACCCTTACGACCAGTACCCTTACGACCAATACCCTTACGACCAGTACCCTTACGACCAGTACCCTTACGACCAGTACCCTTAGCGGGTCAAAACATCCTGTCGGATAGACTAAGAGTATATATAATAAAACTGATCAACAATAAGTAGTTATTGAATGTGATTTTTACTTTGCAATAATAAGTTATCATTTAAAAGAAGATGTTTTTGTAAATTAGAATTCATTAGTATTTCATTGTAATTTAAATTATTTTGAATTTCACGTGGTGTTTTAAAGTGATTGAGTTGTGGTTTTTTGATGAAAATCAACATTTTTGTTAAATTTAGACATTTTGAAAAGATTTTTTCTACTGATTGTAATTAAACATATTTTTGAAGACAGATAAAAAATTAATTTAAAAATCATTTGATAAAATACAATAAAGAATACTTAGTTGGTTGTTAGTACATAGTTGTAGGTACTTAGTAGTTGGTTGTATGTACTTGGTATCTAGTTGTACCTGATAGTTGTTGGTATCCGATTGTTTAATTATTATTATTATTATTATTATTATTATTATTATTATTATTATTATTATTATTATTATTATTATTATTATTATTATTATTATTATTATTATTATTATTTTTATCAATATTATTATTATTTTTATTATTATTTTTATTTTTATTTTTTATTATGATTATCATTATTTTTTATTATTATAATTATTATTAATATTTTTATTATTTTTTATTATTATTTTTTATTATTATACTTATTATTAATATTTTTATTAATATTAATATTATTTTTATTATGATTATTATTTTTATTAATATTAATATTATTTTTATTATGATTATTATGATTATTATTATTATTATTATTATTATTATTATTATTATTATTATTATTATTATTATTATTATTATTATTATTATTATTATTATTATTATTATTATTATTATTATTATTATTATTATTATTATTATTATTATTATTATTATTAATATTAATATTATTTTTATTATTAATTTTTATTATCATTGAAATTTGCATCTAAATTTGCCTTTGAAAATTATTTCATTAAAATTTCCATTTAAATTTGTCTTTGACAATTATTAATTCATTAAAATTTCTATTTAAAATTAGCTTCAAAAATTATACCATAAAAATTTCTATTCAAATTTAACTTAAAAAAAAATATTTCATAAATATTTTCAATAAAAATTAACTTAAAAAAATTATTCCATAAAAGTTTCTATTAAAATTTGACTTTAAAAAATTATTTCTTAAAAATTTTATTTTAAATTTTTATTTCTCAGAAGCGGTTGGTTATTCCAACTTTTTGTTTATAAATTTTAATTTAAAGTTTTGAACCTATAATTTAAAAATAAAACATTAATTTACCTATTTATCCTTGTATTACTTTATTTAAATTTTTTTACCATAATTTACAACCAAATATAGCCCTTATTTTCATATTTAACCAATAATTTCATGTAGTGAATGATTAATTGACAATGATTTGCATCTTTAATTACTATTGAAAAATAATACATAAAACTTTCCATCTAAAATTAACATTGAAAAATAATTCATAAAAATTAACTTAAAAAATAATTATTTCATTAAAATTTTCATCTAAAATTAACATTGAAAAATATTTCATATAAATTTTCATCTGAAATTAACATTGAAAAATATTTCATAAAAATGTCTATTAAAAATTATCTTAAAAAATATACGTTAAAAATTTTCATTTAAAATTTTCAATTCTCAATCACCAACTATTATTCCAACTTTTTGTAAATAAATTTTAAAATCTAACTTTAACTTTTTTTACTTATTACATTACTTAAATTTACTTATTTCACTTTAATTTAAAGTTTTTTTTTACCATTGATTACTTAATTTTAAAATTTGGACCTTAATTAACTTTAATTTTATTTTTTAGAACCTTAATTTAGTTATTTGAGCCCATTGATTACTTTAATTTAAATATTTGGACCTTAATTTACTTATTTGAACTCATTGATTGCTTTAATTTTAAATTTTAGACCTTAATTAACTTATTTGAACCCGTTGATTAATTTAAATTAAGTTTTTTTTTAGAACCTTAATTAACTCATTTGAACCCATTGATTACTTTAATTTAATTTTTTTTTAGAACCTTAATTAACTTATTTGAACCTGTTGATTAATTTAATTTAATTTTTTTTTTCTAGAACCTTAATTAACTCATTTGAACCCATTGATTACTTTAATTTATTTTTTTTTTGGATCTTAATTTACTAATTTGAACCTTAATTTACTTATTTCAGCCCATTGATTACTTTAATTCAATTATTAGACCCATCATTTACTTTAGTTTAAAATTTTGGACCTTGATTTACTTTAATTTCATAATTTAGCCTTTAATTTACTTATTTAACTTTAAATTAAAATTATTGACCATTGATTACTGTAATTCAATTTTTAGACCCATTATTTAATGTAATTCAAAAATTTGGACCATAATTTACTTTAATTTAAAAATCTTAGTCCATAATTTACTGTAATCCTATTTTTAGACCCATAATTTGCTTTATTTTAAAAAATTTACCATGTTTTTTAGTGTAGACCACCTTTTTGTATTGAAAATAACCTGAGACCTTGAATTACCATACTTTTTTAGTGTAAACCGCCTTTTTCTATTGAAATTCTCAGGACCAAGGAGACCCACCTGAATTTACTTTTAAAATTCCATGCATTTTTAGTGATAATCGGATTTTTGTATTGAAAATCCCAGGACTATGGAAACCCCCTCACTATAGTCTGAATAATCCATGCTTTTTTAGTGTAGACTACCTTTTCTATTGAAATTCTCAGGACTAAGGAGGCCCACCCAAATAATACTTATCCTTGGCTTGTTTATTGAAAAAAATTTTGTATTTAAAATCCCAGAAAAAAATCATTGGAGCATGCGGCAACAATTATGTAATCAAAAAATGTCTACGGAAAAGGTTATGCAATCAAAAGTTTGCAACATTTTTACCCCCCCCCCCCCTATTGCTGCCGTAGGCTACTAACTACCTACTTGATATATTTACTGATTCATAAGTCAAGCTTTGTAATAAATACAATTTATATATATATATACAGGGACCGCGGAGCCGGGGGGGCTTTAGCCCCCCCACTTATCTTGCCACAGAAAAAAAATTGGACCCTTCCTTTCAGTCACTAAATCTTGTGAACATAGCACAGCGATCTTTGGCAGTGTATGGTATGCCAGTATGTTCCTATGATTTAAAAGAAGCATATTGAAATTTATTAAGAGTTAAAGACTTGCTGGTTTTATCAATCGTTCTGCATAATTTCATTTGACTTTATTCAATTTATATATTTTATAATTGAGCTCTTAATTGTTTTATCGCACTACTAACTTACTACTACGCGTTTTGAATTCATTTATTTATTCGAGTATTAACAATGACAGGTGAGCACTGAATCATTATTTCAATTAATAATGTATGATAATCAGTTTTTTATTATGAATGAACCGATTGCTTTGACGTGAAGTTCTTGAATTAAAAACAGCAATTTATTATTTAAAAATGGATTTTTAATTCTGAGGATATTTATTGTAAGCCTGCTTCACAACCAAATTTTCAAGAATTGTGATCTATTTAATTTTCACGTATTTTCATATTCCCATTTTGTGCAATTCTTAAATATAATAAAAAGTAGCATCCCTATATGGGTTGGATTTTGTCCTTCTGTGCTTCGGGAACATGAAAAATTTCAAAAGCTACGGTATCGTTTTTAGTTATTTAAATGCTTTCGGTTCGTTCAATCACTGAGTGTTAAGATAAATTTATGGATGCTGGTTAGCTAATTACTTGTTTGATTCGTGCCTCGACTGCTCCCAGGACAAGTCTACGTAAGTTTGTACGCCTGCTATCCTACCATATACTTTTTAGCGTAAAACCGAAACAAAAAGGAAGTAATAATATAAATTTTGACATATTATTAGGAATTAGAATTCATATTTTATAAATGTTCAAACATAACTGTTTTATCTTTACAGATCCTCCTCCCAAGAAAAGAAGGCAGTCCACACTCGATATTTTTGTTTCCAAATTTACTCCGCTTCAAACAACCAGCACTGTGGAGATTAACGAGGAAAGTCATATGATAACGTTACCACAAGAAGTTATAGAAAAAGAAATAGTACCAAGTTCTCATCCATGTTCAGAAAGAAATCATCCTGAGAAAAGCAATAAACTTATTGAATTAACCAGTACTACTCAACAACCCAACATGGAATTATTCCAACCAATGAATATTGAATTTCCGAAAAGAAAATTTGGAAAGCAGAATCGGTCATTTCAGAGCTGTTGGTTTCGTGATTTCCCGTGGTTACACTATCGGATTGAAAGTGATACTGTTGTCTGTTTCATGTGCAAGAAACAAAATTCACTTATGAACTTGGATTCAGCTAGAAATAAAGAAAATGCATTCATTTCTGACGGATTTTCAAATTGGAAGAAGGCTACAATGCGATTTCGAGAACATCAGTTATCTGAATGTCATAAAACTGCCATAAATTTTGAAGTAACAATTCCAAGCACACATCGTCCCATTATGGAAATGTTCTCAGAGAGTATGAAGAAAGATCGGGAGGATAATCGTCGATGCCTTATAAAGCTAATTGAAAATGTACAGTACCTTGGGAGACAAGGACAAGCCATTCAAGGAGATACAGATGAAGAATCAAACTTCTTTCAGCTGATTAAACTCAGAGCTCGAGACGATGCGGCACTAACCCAATGGATTAAACGAAGAGGGAGTAAATACACCAGCCACGACATACAGAATGAAATTTTGTCCATAATGTCACAACAAATAATTCGCACAATTGTTTCAAAAATCAACCATGTGAAGCATTATGCGCTTATATGTGACGAATATACCGACATCTCTAATAAAGAACAATTGTCTCTCTGTCTACGATGGGTTGATGAAGATTTGAATATTAAGGAGGACTTCATTGGATTCTATCACCTGCATGATATTAAGGCAGAAACAATCTTTTCTGCAATCAACGACATCCTACTAAGATTACAGCTACCTTTAAATAACTGCAGAGGACAGTGCTATGATGGAGCTGCCAACATGATGGGCTGTAAGACTGGTGTTGCAAAAAAGATACAGAGCATTCAACCAAATGCATTCGTCACACATTGCCATGGGCATTCTTTAAGCCTGGGTGTGAAGGACATGATATCTAAATGCAAACTCGTATCAGATACATTGGATACAGCCAAAGAAATTGTGACGCTTATAAAATATTCTCCTTTCCGTGAAAATCTTCTGGGTGAAATAAAAGACAATATTGAAGGTGAAGAGTCAGATAGTTATGGAATCATTATGTTCTGTCCAACCAGATGGACAATTCGATCCACATGCTGTCAGCGTATATTAGACAACTATTCAGCGCTCTTTCAAGAATGGGATATCTGCTTATCCATGAAGTTGCAATCCGATGTGCGGTGCAGAATTATTGGCGTTCAAGCGCAAATGCAAAATTTTGACTTCTTTTTTGGATTACATTTAGCCGAAAACATATTTCGTCATACAGACAACCTTGCAAAAGCTCTGCAGAAGACAAAGGTGTCAGCAACAGAAGGACAGCATCTTGCTGAAGTGGTTAAGAAGACACTGCAGAGTAAGCGAAACGATGAGATTTTTGTAAATTTTTACACAGAAGTACTCCACCAACAAAAGTTGCAGCCAGATATCTCTGTACCAACACTTCCACGTCGGACAAATGTGCCTGCTAGATATCAAATTGGCAGTGGAACATCGTCATTTCCATCTAACCCAGAAGACCATTATCGAAGTATTTACTTTGAGGCATTCGATTTAATCATTGCAGCTATTGATCAACGATTTCAGCAGGAGAGCTTTATCACATATATGAAACTGGAGTCGCTTTTACTCAAATCTTTAAAGAAGGAGAACACTAACGCTGAATTCAAATTTGTCAGTGAAACTTATTCTTCTGACCTTGATATTAATTCATTGCAAGCCCAACTACATGCTTTCTCAACTTTGTGCCAAGAACATTCACAAATCAAGTGCTTCAACGGCATATGTAAAAAAGTGCGCACTTTTTCATTAACAGAGAATTTTTAACAGAGTTTGTCAATAATTATATAATATGTATTTACACCTAGATCCTTTTCGCTGTTAAAAATAGTGGTCGGTTTAGAACTTTCATCGAATTGCTGTTTCCTTTTGCGTTGTCTGGTTATTTTATAGTCTGAACAACCAGATAGGTTAATTTAAAATAATCAAATGATAAAATTGAAAATATTTACACAAGATATTGTATAGTTCTACTTCAACTTTAATATTTACATCAATTTTTTGTAGTGTTCTACCTACACCATTAATTTTATCTAAAATATCAAACCAAAATGCTATCATTATACCAGCTTCTAAATAATTAATTTGTTTTAATAATCCACGTGCTTCTAGTTTTATAACTGATTTTTTATGCTGCATCTTCGGCAACAAATTTAATACAATTTGAAATGATTTGTAGGCTTTATAGAGCGCTTTCACTGCATCCTATCTAGCTGATCAACAAGTCTCACACAACATTTAGGTTACGGTTGCCACATGTTGAGAGGCTCAAAGTAGGACAAATGTAGGACAAAGTAGGAAAATGTACTATTTACATTGTCCTTGAGAATCATTACATTTTTTGAGCCATTTATACTCTTGTAGCCAGCTATCATTAAAATAACATTTCCTTTTTTTGTTGTAATGTTCATTTTAGCAGTATAGTTGTTAAAAATGTATTTTTATTTTTTAATGATATTCTAAATAATATTTAAAATAATTTCAATTCTTTATTTAATACTTAATATTAAAAATACTTATTTTTAACAAATCTTTATTAAAATTGATTTTATAAAAATAAATAAATTCAAATACATACAAACATGTTTAAAAAATTTCCTGAATTTATTTAAAATATTTTAATCTAGATGCCTTTGCTTTGAATTTTAACGAGAAAAAGATTTTTCTCGTTCAAATTTTTTTTGTTAAATTTAAAGGGAAAATGGTTCAAAGTAGTGTAAATAGTTCGAAGTAGGAAAATTTCCATTTCATGTAGTACGGAGGACAAATATCCAAATTGTAGGACTGTCCTACCGAAAGTAGGACATGTGGCAACTCTAATTTATGTAATAGCTTTCCTGATTTTAAATATTTTTTAATATTTTCAACCTGGATGTTGCTGCTGAAAAAAAGTGTGTACATTTTGCCTTAGCATAAATATTTTTTGTTGCTTCTAATTTTGTTGCTTACTGCACATTTGTAAATAAAAATAATAAATAAATGAATAAATAAATAAAAATTAAAGATTGAAAAATATTTTTAAAAAATATATTAAACAAATAATCTAATCACACACACACAAGGCAGTAAATATTTCAGCCATTTTGAATTTTTCGAACTGTTTCTTGTTCCATTATATTACTCTCATAGTCATCAAGTTCATCATTACCTAAATAATACCCTAATGCAAGACTAGTATTTTCCCCACCATTAACTCTTATTGTTTGACAAGGCGATTTTTATATTTTTAAATGTGTAAAATTGATAGTTACGCGACCCTATCCTAGATTGTGGTACTAAAAATATCTCGTTAAAGTTATATCAATCGAGATATGATTGGATTGATAATTAATTCCAGTTCCTTCTAAATTAACTCCTTTCGCTTTCATACTAGTCTTAGTGCCTAAGAGACTATAAAATTTTAGTCTCAAGAAAACCCATTCACTATATTCAAATCCCTTAACCCTCTCCGTATATTTGTCGAATATATTCGACATTAAAGCAAGATGTCACTTCCAGTTTCATAGGCCATTGCAAAAGTACATCGTTTTCACCGCCCATTATGAAAAAGAAAACAGAAAGATGTGTCCCTTTTCCAGCTTTGAATCCATCGGGATGAAGCTGAAGGCACATTTTGTAACCGTTTTTGTGGGAATAGAACGGGTCACTATAAATATCAGCATTATTTTTTACACGGAGAGGGTTAATCTCATCCCTAAACTTGCCGATTATAGAGTCAAGTTTTCTAGAGTATAAAGGATGTGAAGGATCATAATTTGGTGTGTCAAGCAGATTATCTCTAATCATTGGCGATAATAATACATCTAATTTACAGTTTTTAATTTCTAAAAAGAAAGATTCTGTATCTCCGGCAACAATATTTATTTTACAATTAAACTCGGCCTATACTTGTCCAATTCAATATATTGAAGTTGAGACATGCGCAGTTTAGACGGATCTATTACAGACTGCCCAATATAGTATGGGTCTATCTAAACATATTTGGTCCTAATTCAAATTTGTTTAATGAAGTTATCTATCGGTCATCTGAGTTACCATACATATCATATTTTGGTCAAGTGATCACTCAATTTTTAGCCTACTTTTTCTAACGTTGGTATAACAATTTTTAGTCATTTTCCTATAATCATAGCACATTATTAGAAGTAATATAACTAAAGATTAACCAATTGAAATTTTTCCTACATGTCTGATTCCTTGATTGTGGTGGTAATTTTTTGAAGTTTATTAACTGAGGCCGGGTCTCAGAGCAAATCTGCTACGTGCAAAACTCAACTATTTTAATATCATTTAATTTGTTTAAATGACATAATGTTTCAGTGAGGTAGCTATATTGCGTTAGGTCAGACACATTTGACTCTATTTTATGGGGTTTTCCGCTCTATGCATCGCTATTGCTAATAAATAATCAAATTTCTATAGACACAATCTTTGATAAAAACTTATAATGTTATTTTGGATACAGAAAACAATGCAGAGAGCGAGACCCCCAAAAATAATAGAACACTTTAATTTCTAATTCAAATTTTTAATATAAATACATGAATAATGAAACCATACATAAAGATATCCATATTCAAACCAATCCAAATGCTGGAAGAGGATGTAATACCATTATCAACACTACTAAGTAGAGTTACGAAACTATCACTTACTATGCCACAGTTCTTGCGGCTTTCTCCGCCATCGCTTCATCAATATTATAATTAACTAGTATAATCCCCCGTCAAGCATGATGGGAAAAGTTATGAATGATAATAAAAAATGATAATAAAGTTAATTTTTTGTAAATTTGATTTTTAAAAATTTTCAAGTAAGTTAAAATTAAATTTTACATGTCAAAAATTTCCGTATAAACTATATTATGAGTAAAATTCCTTCTATTTTTTAGAAACTTTCTTTGTTGTGGCCCTGGAGTGATGAATATTTTTATGTTGTCACAATTCCTTGATCTCGAAAAAGCTATGTAGAGTTGTCCATGTGAAAAAACTGGGTCGTTAGAAAATATTATATATTATATTATATTATATTTATATTATATTTATATTATATTTATATTATATTTATATTATATTTATATTATATTTATATTATATTTATATTATATTTATATTATATTTATATTATATTTATATTATATTTATATTATATATTATATTATATTTATATTATATATTATATTAAATATTATATTATTAATCATTTTGATCTGACACAGATACAAACAAACAAACAAATTAATGACGGCTATTATATTATTAATTTTTAATATGATAAAAGTTCACAATTGTATAGCTAAAATGAAATTACCTCAAACCGTTGAAGACTTTTCTTCAATTTGTCCACATTTATGGATTCAGAAATTGCCCGTCCATTTCTATCAAAGTAAACATCACAGCTGAAAAAAGTTACTGCAGAATTATTAATTATTATAAAGAAAATTTAAATATAATTTTAAATAGGACCTAGGTCAACAGAAAATCAAGCAAGCACTAAGAAAATGCGAAAATCTTTAACAAAAGATACAGTTGAAATTCTTTAAAGTATGCCTGATGAGAGCGATTGTGTGAAAGAAATTCCTGGAACGTTGAAGATATCGTTACAATGGAATTCTTAAAGGTAAATTTACTTTTTAAAAATTCTACACAAAATAATTTGGGTACATCAAAAATATTTTTTAAATTTGGGAAGTGTTGCTAAAATGATAGAAAATGATAAAATTAATGTATCCCAGTCTTCAGTTTCACTATATTGTAAGAAACTTTATTTAATCAGCATACGAAGCTGATAGGCTGTTTAGAAATATATGCGGAAAATGTTTACAATGTTTGATGAACCATGAAAATCCCAAATCGAGACGATTAAAAACTGAATTGTTAACATTGATGACTGGGATTAATGGNCAAGTCTTGCGGGCGACTTTTAACTAAATTAAATCTGGCGGTCTACCAGAAAAACTATTTTCAATTGTTACCTGTAGTTATTCTATTTATTCTATTTAAATACAAAACGAATTAGAAAAAAACTTATAATACTTTACTAGAACGTAAACATATCTTAATATAATATTATTTACTGCTACTACTTGCACCTGATACGTGGCACTGCATCTTATCAGCAAGTTCTTCGTATTTCGGGCAATAGGAGCTTATGGCGATCCGCAAGCATGATTCCAAATGATCATCTGTCAAACAAGATCGATGTTTTGTTTTAATGACATTCATTGAAGAAAAGGCTGATTCACAAAGATAGGTGGATCCAAAAAATGCGGACATATATCCAACTACTCTCCGCAAAATTGGATATTTTTCTTCTGAAATAAGATTCCAAAAATTATCTTCGGTTGTAGCTCTTGATTTTAAGTAAATGTCGCTTTTCAACGCTATTATCTCATCTTCTAAGCAAGCTGAATCTGAATCCAGAAATTCATTAATCTGAGTAGCGATCTCCTCTGTATCAATAACATCATTAAACGGGAATGACATGAACATAGCAATATTTGCAATTTTAGATAAATCTGCGAAACGTGTGTTAAATTCATTTAAAAGGGTAGTAATTTGATTTGTATATTTATCGTAAAGAATTCCTGGCGCATTTTTGGATTCTTCTTCCATGTTTTTAAAATGTTTCAAATCACCCCGTTCTAGTTGACGCACAAACAAGGACAGTTTCTCTTTAAACGTCTTTACTGCCGTTATCATGTCAAGAATTGATTTGTGTCTCCCCTGAAGCTATAAATTTAATTTATTCAGGTGCTCTGTAATGTCGCAAAGAAAAGCAAGATTTATCAGCCAACTTTTATCCTCCAGTTCGGGATATAATTCTTCTCTTCCAGTCAAAAACTGTTTTATTCCGGGCAAAAGATCTCTAAATCGTTTTAAAAATGCTGCACGGCTAAGCCATCTTACATCCGTGTGTAACAATAATTCAGTATTTTCAATTTCACATTGTTCAAGCAAAGTTCGAAATTGACGTCGTTGTAGACTTCTTGCACGTATCGAATTTACTATTTTAAACGCAATATTCATTACATAGTTAGAGTTCAACACTTTGGAGCATAAGGTTTGCTGGTGGATAATGCAATGATACGAATGAAAACTGGGAATTTCTTCATCATTTTTGCAAAGTGTTACAAATCCGACATGTTTTCCGATCATAGACGGAGCTCCATCCGTGGTAATTGATACCAACTTGTGAATCGGGAAATGGGTGCGACTTATAAAAGACTTGAATAAATTGTAAATATCTTGACCCCTTGTTTGTCCTTTCATTGGAAGAATAGTCAATAATTCTTCTCTGGTTGACATATCATCAAAAACCATTCGAATGAAGATGCATAGTTGCGCAGTATCAGTGAAATCTGTAGATTCATCAAATTGCAAAGAGAAAAAGCGGCATTTTCGAATATCTTGCCGCAAAATATCTTCCAAGTTTTTGCTAATGTCCACCATTCTTTGCGTGCTAGTATTGCGCGTCAATGACATATTGTTGATACAATCCATTATTTCGGATTTAATACAGTACACTAATAAAACAATATCACAAAAGAAATTACTTATTAATAGACTATAAACGAGAGAATAATAACATTACTTAAAAGATAAAGAATGGGGATGTAAACAGTTGCAAAACAGCTATTTAAAATAATTTAGTTTAAATGCTACAATTATGATCAGTTAGTTGAAATAACTATTTGTGTTAAATTTGTATATTAAAATCGATATAAAATTTTATAATATTATATAAGTTATAAAGCATCTTAAAGTAAAGTTAAACTATACCTCAGTTGTTTAAATGTTCAATAAGACGAGAGAATTTAAAAATTGTACTAAATAAATCTTGGAAGACTTAAATTTAATTGTGTCTAACATTAATTACTGAATATTTGGAATATTTCATAAATGTAGTTGTTCGATTTCGTTTGTCGCCTGTGTGCGCAATAGTTATTTGGCTTGTCTGCTTGGTGCGCACCGGTCGCGAGTAGTTGAATGTGTATGATATGTTTATTGATTTTTTTCTAGAATCGATTCGAACTTGTTAGAATTACTACCATTATCATACGATGAGTTTCCATGTATTATTAACGAAAATTACAATAAAAGATTATAGTTTTAAAAAAATGTCACCCTCCGAACTAATTTTATAAAATTTTGATATTACTTATTATTACCCAATAACCAAATGAAAATTTGTAATTCTAATGTCATCTTATAATGTCTAAATCAGTGTTTCCCAACCTTTTTTAGCTCATGTCCCCCCTAGCTGAATTTTTTTTTCTTTTGTCCCCCCTATGCAAAACATTTTACAGTTTTTAAAAAATTTCCAACTATTTTTATTGATATACGTAATTAATAGATAAAGATTAATTTTTTTATTCAATGAGACAATTGACTCTGATGGTTACTGCAGACTGATTTAATATTAGGTTCAAAGTTGATAAGTTTAAGCCTTAGATCTCCTCTTTCGATGATATCTAAACGATTTCTCTTCTTGATAAGTAAATCATTAATTACACTAAATCCATATTCAGATAAATAGGTAGTAGGAAATGGTAATAATAGTTTTCTTGCATAAGATGTTGACATTGGATATTTTTTATTCATCTCATCGCTAAGCCATGCCATTATCCCTTTCAATAAAATTTAAGAAATCTAAAATTTAATTTTTTAATAATAATTTATAAATTTAGTAATTATTTTTTTGTTGAAATATTCCATCAATGATCACTAAATTTAAGATTATTTTATCATTTAATATAAATAAAGTTAAAGGGATATTACTTATAATTATAAAGAAATATTTTATTTTTATCTTAGAGATGAATTTTAATTCTATCTTAAGTGAAGGTAATAAAAAGATATGGACGGAAAACCTAGAGCGCTTTGGTCACAGTTTCAAAAATCGGAAATATCACTTTCAGGAAACAATAGCTATCCTCAACAAAATGCGTACTGAAGAAATTGTTTTAATAAGATTCAGATGTTTGAATAAACAAATAAAAGATAAGAAGAAAATGATAAACGTCTTAGCTGTTGAGCTTTTGGAATTACGGAACCTGTTCAGTTTTCCAACATTAGTACGATCCACAATAGTAAAGAAGATAAAAGTGACAAAAATCTGAAAAGTCAGTTGAAGAATTGTGATTTCTCCGTTATTTTTAACATAATGTCAGCTAAAGGCACTTGGCTATGCAAAGAAGATAGACTTTTGACTTATAATTAAAATCAAAGAGCAAAATAGTATTTTGTACCAACCACATTGAGAATTCGAAAATACATCCCTCCAAGAGGAAAATAGTTCATACTTCAGATAATCAGTTTGCTGCAAAATCTGCAATGATGGCGTGCTATGTGTCCGAATCGAGACCAGAAATATGAAGCCAGTTCCTATGAAATGCTGATTGGTATTTGTGAGAAGTACAATAAAGCAAAAAAAATCAGCTATAAACTTTTGGAATCATGCACCGTATAGACACACCTCGATCCAACATATTTGCAGGAGAGGGCAATCAATGTGCTACAGGATTTGAAGGACTTATGTAAGTCGGAAAGAACATTACATTTAAGGTTTCTATTATCAAATATTAGGTGACGTTGATGTATTTAAAAATAAATATTTTTGTTAAAACAATTTTGTTTTCTTTAATAATTGATTTTTCATTAATATTTAAATTAATATTCTTTGATTTGATTCTTTTAATTATATTTTTACCATCTTTGCAAATTTTATTCTATTCAAATTTTAGCGCCGTATGAGCGAAGCGCCGTAAAACGAGGCATATCTGTACAGCTGATTTTACATCATCGCCTATTGTTGTGTTCTGCAATTCCACCAGATCGAGAAACTCCTTGGTAATGTCAAAATTGGCATTACGCCTCGAATAAATTAATAATTGAGCCGTGTCAGTAGTATTAGTGCTCTCATCGAATGACAGCGAAAATGAAAGAAATTCTGAAATATTGTCTTCGAATGTCTTCTGAACTTCCTCAGAAATATTGTTAATGCTTCTAACTACCGTCAATCTGGACAAACTAATTTTGCTGAATTTCTTTTCCTTTTCAGGACAAATTTCTTTTGATGCTTCTAGCAGACATTCTTTAATAAATTCTTCGTCTAAGAATGGTTTCATTCTTTTTGCGATTGAATTGCATACTTTAAAACGCACAAGTACATTGGTATGACTTTGCTGCGAAAAACTTTCAATGAACTTTGTTGATTACTGATGCTAGATTTCAACGTCACCAGGTTTTGGTTTCTAAAGTCTCGTGCTAAAGAAGACTGTGTGAGTTTGTGGTGCTGTTTCAAATTGTAATCTTTTAAAGACGTTATTTCAATGCGACAAATTAAACAAATTGCTTTGGTATCAACGGCACAATAGGATTTTTGAGTCCAGTGTTTGTGTTTGTGTTTGTGTATTTGCATTTTATTTTTGTTAATTACACACTTTTATTTCAGGTTAATTCAATTATTATTATTGAAAATCTGATGCCATTTATGCTCTCAATCTCAAATCCCCTCGCTATAACGAGATAAAACTAAAAAGTAAAATTTCACTATAAAATCAATAATTGCAATATAAATCAATACTTTCCAATCAATTACATTTTGTTGTATATTATTTATTTTTAGAAGTTTATAAAAGTTATTTTCCCATTCGACACAGAGTGGTAATCGACTATCAGAATTTGTAGTAATTCCCATTTTTCATTTCTTTAACCCCAAACCTTTTGCCTTTGTGGAATGGGTAGAAACATATTCACTCCTCAATTAAAATTAAACTTTAGATTTCTATAAACCGCGAAGCCCTACAATACCTGATGCACTTTTATTCCTAATTTCAGTGAAAATTATTTATTTTAAATTTCTTCTGATGCCGAAAATCAAATCATGAATGAAGACCCAATTAAGAGAAATTAGGCAATTTTGTCACGTAATTTCGATATACACATTAATTAATAGTTTCAGGATAAATTAATGTAGAATTCTGTTCTATAATTTCCCAACAAATGCTAACTTCTTACCCAATATTTCATAATAAAACCTTACTATTTTGACTTTTTTATCATGTGTTCCGGAAACTCCTTGAGAATGCATTCCATCATCCAGAGGTGTTCAAGATCATCATGGCACTGAATGTAAGTGATAATTATAATATACTAATAATTAAAAATATAATAACATAAATTCAAGTTACACGTAATGGGTGTAATGCCACATACATTGGAGAGACTTCCCGTCATCTCTGTACTCAAGTGCAAGAACATTGTTGACCGAACGGAGTGTCCAGTATTAAGGATCATAATATAGGCTGTATGAAAGAATTAGGAATGTCAGATTTTAAAATCTTATCAAAAAACTTTGATAATTGTTTTGAGCGTGTGATATGTGAAGTATTATTGATAAGAACTTTTAATCCTAAAATCAATGTGCAGAATGCAGTGAATACGTGTGTGTTGAATGTATTTAATTAAGTTTTTGTATGTTGATGTATATTGAATAATAGTTATGTTAAAAAATAATTAATATAATATTTTTTTAAGAATTTTTAAAAATGAAAAATAATGTTTGGTTTAAAATAATTATTTAAAAAATTTAATAATTTTAAAGCAATGTCTTGAAAATAATTTTTGATTATTTTTTTTGAAAATAATTATTTAAAATTGTTATTTATAATTTAAAAATTTATAGATTTAATAATTTGTTTATAAATTATCAATATTGTATAGTTATTCATCCCTCGTGTATGTAGCTAACTTGATGATGATAGTGATGCTATCAAAATATATGGTGAAAAAGATTACTAAATAAAGATTTTCTTGTAGTTAAAAAATACGTTTCAAAAATCTTCAGTGACATTTTTGTGATTTCTTGGGATTTGACTTGCGGATATGTGGTTGGTATTATGTATAGATCAATTAAGTTCAAAAATTGACAATCTTGAAGCTTCTGGTTTGACTTCAGATTTGGGTTTTTATTATCGTAGGTGACTTTGTGACGGAAAAGGATAGCTAGAGAACAAGTGGAAAAACTAAAAAGCAAAAGAAAACAGCTACAACAAACAAAAAAGATGAAATATAGAGTCAACCAGTAGAACCAATAAGACAAAATAGAAACAAGAAGCCGCTACATTTTCTTGATTTTGATTATGGATCAAAATAGAGAGAAAACAAAACTAAAGAATTTAGAATGGGATATAAAATAAGCGACAATTTAACTGCTGATGAAACATTATAGATAAAAAATACACTTTGGAATAATTTGTTTTCATTTAATTTATTTATTGTATAAATATATATTATAGAAAAATTTTCAAATTTCACCACTGATTTCCTTTCAATTGACTTTCATATTTATTATAAAGCTTGACTATGAAAAGGTAAAGATATCGATGTTTTGTTTTATATTCACGAATTTTCAGCATTGTTTTTTTACAATGATTCCTAATATGATTCATAATAAATATTTTAATACTTAATTATAAAATAATTAATTATTAGAAAGTCTCTTGCGAGGAATCAAAATTTTGTAGTGTCATAATTATCAAGTGGGTCACTAAGTTGTCATCACTTATAGAAAGTATAGCTTTTTCCTTACCAGACCAAATGGCCTATTTTATACAGATTTTATAAAAAAATCGATAAGGATTCAAATTTTAGGGACCCTAAGCTCATGCTTTATTAACTTTTATATAGATAAACTAATATAGTCAATATGTCAATATGTTATAACTATGACCCTGGGCAAAAGTTGTTGTCCGGATGTTATAAAACTATGACCCTGGGCAAAAGTTGTTGTCCTCTGATAATTCTCTGATAAATTCTATTTCAGACTAAAAAAAACTGACACACAAATTTACTTTCACGACAACCCCCTCTCCCAGTCTAATTGTTGAAATCCCAACTTTGGCCCAAAACATTTGAACAAATGAATATTCAAAAAATTCATTTATAAAATAAACAAATGCTCTAAATAAAAATACACTGAGGATTGTGGGAATTGTTCCCATCATAGGTAATCTATCAAACAAAAATTCCATTAAATATAATTTTGATAAAAGCAAAAATATTTCAAAATTAAAGAATTGAAAGTCTTATGTAACCATAGAGAAATCCACAATTAGAAAGCTTATAAATTTCTAAATTATTTATTACAAGGGATAATTTTGTTTTAATCAAATGAAACAAATCCATCTAAAAATAGAAGTCGCGTTTAAACGAAAGAGAATGTAAATTGTAAACTGAGACGCGAATGATACAAATACAGGTAGGAAGGAGTTTCTATGACGAGCGCTAGAGATGCTCAACACGTAGGAAATAATATTAATAATACAGAGAACTTTTACATATTTCTGAACCAATCCAATCCCCACCTCTCCCTTACCCGATATGCGAATTGAATAGGAGACTAAATTTTATCATAAATTGTTGATAAACATTCTTCGTGGAATACATTGATATCTTAGCCTTTTTATTTTTATTGTTCACTTTGATACTCAGAAACATGTCAATTAGCCACGGACTACAAGGACTATAATTATTACATATTAGTATCATTATCATTATCTACATCATTTATATTATTATTATTTATATTATTATTATTATTATTATTATTATTATTATTATTATTATTATTATTATTATTATTATTATTATTATTATTATTATTATTATTATTATTATTATTATTATTATTATTATTATTATTATTATTATTATTATTATACCTGAAAAAGTGATCTCCCAGAATAAAGCTCAAACATTACACAACCCATTGACCATATGTCCACTGATTTGTTCCAACCAATTTCTGAACGAATAATATTCATGAGTAATTAATTTCCATAATCGTACTTTGCATTACAGTAATTGATAGTGCAATATAATGTCACATTAGGTCCTGTCAACTGGGCCTTGGTGTATAATGTGCCTACTATATTCCAGTGCGCTTTTTATTGGACTAAAATTTGCAATAATATTTTTGATATTTATTGAAAATTCGAATAAAATGCATTCGAAGGAAGTCTGTAATATCACTTATTAACCTTTTGAGTCCCGATCGCCCCAATTGGGGTATGACTGTTTTAATTTTAAACTATTGAGAAATTCGACATCTATTGGCAAGTTTTGAAATTTTTAACATATGCTGTAAATTAGATATAAAATTTTAAAATCTTCATTTTTCGACGGTTTTTAGTTTTTAATTTTTTGTGAAGTTAGTTTTTCAAATGGCCTCGAATACAATGGATACTACGTTCAATGAATCCCAACTTCATTCAGAAGAAGAGTTTGAGTTGGAGTCCTTGGTTCAAGAGGTGAATGTCTCAAATATCGAAAATTGGATCGATTCAGATATTGAACCAATTCTCCATGAATTTACTTCACTTCCTCGAATTGTTGTTATTGATTAAATTGAAAATAATCATTGATTATCTGAAAAATTTCAAATTTTGATCAAAGCCAGGACAGAAGCTGTGTCGATGAAAGTCTGTTATTCTGGAGGAGAAAACTAGCATTCAAGCAATATATTCCTTCGAAAAGGAACAGATTTGGTATCAAGACATTCATTTTAGGCTATTGCGAATCAAGTGATACTTAATTTTATTATCTACACCGGCCAAGAAACTGAAATATATTTCAAAAAGAAGTTAGGAATAAGTGATTCGATAGTTTCAACTTTACTTGAACTCTATCTCAACGAAGGAAATATATTGTACGTTGAAAATTGGTACATCAGTTTTCAGTTATTCAATTTTTCCATCTACCTAATCTATACATTTTCAACTCCTTTGGTATTTATCAATCCATACATAAATAGAAAATGCCCCAATCAGAATTCAGAATGTGAATCCTCTAAAATATCTTCATGAAGTATGGATCATTTGGCAATGAGAAACAAGGAAGGCCATCGCTTTTACCACCACCACTTTGACTCACTAAACGTCATTTTCTCGATATTTTCAGCAATAAATATTTGCAGCCAGGAATCAACATAAAGTTTGTCATATTTGTAAAAGTAAGACAAGATTTCATTGGGATGACTGTAAAATTGCTCTTTGTGTACTTCAATGCTTCAGAAATTTTCATACAAGGCTTCACTAAAATGTTTAGCATAATTGAAAAACCTTTATCTTTTTTCTTCTCAATTTTTAATAATTTTTAATTATTTTTAATTATTTTTAATTATTTCTTTTAATATGAAATAGTCGATTCTGATGAAGTTTCTGACATATTCTCGTATATTTTGTTATAATTAATTAATTTTAAATTGAATAATTTTAAGCTAATTGAATGTCCTTATGAATAATCAATGTCCTTATAGTGTGTATTTTTTATTATAGAAATTTTGTGAACCGTGCTTGTATGTATGTATTTATTTTTCTTCCAACAGCGATTTTTCTATCTTTCTATAGTGTAATAGTCAATTTAATGTCACCTAGCTAATTCAATGTCCCTTCTGGCTATGACACACACACACACACATTTATTATAGGTAAGTTAATATTTATATTATTAAATTTGCAATCAATGACCATTTGGTGATAATAAATTGCCGGTTGGTATAATAAACTTTAAATTTTTAATTTTAAAACAGTTAAATATGAATACATTAGGATATCTCTGATGCTAACCCATTTTTAAATTCCACAGATATTGTATTTAGTAAAATTGAAAATGGAGAAATGATTAAAATTTTCTCAGCTCATGAATTTAGCAGAATGAGTTTCATTAATAGAACTCAAAAAACCAGATTAGAGTAATTTGATATATTACTATCATCACATTTAAAGCTTATATCCAAAATGTATGATGAAAAATGTTATCTCTCTATATATAAAAAGCTAAGGGTTCCCTCCATCCGAATTTTACTTTTTATTTTATTTTTATTTATTTATTTTTTTTATTATTTTTTTTTAAATTTTTTTAAATTTTATTATTCTTATTTTTTTTCTAATTTTTAATTTTTTTTTAAGTCCGCTTCGTTTCCTTCAAACGTGATATGATTATCATTTTCCCGCTATTATTTCCAGCGTTCTAACGGGGTTGGTGAAGCGAAGCGAACAGGGATGGAGCCCCAAGTATTAGGAAAAATTTTAAGTTTTTGTCTATATAAATGTCTTACCTCTTTTATCATAAAATCTAAAAAATATTTATATTAAATAAAAAATAAAATAAATCATTTAATTATATAGAAATTAACATTAAAAATTACCGTTAATATTACAATTAAAACAAAAAACAGAATTGCAATCAGAAATAACCAATAGAAAAAGCCAGTAATGTTATTATAATTTATACAAATGTTTATTATTTCCTATACAATACAGCTATTATTTTCTTGATTCATTAAATTAATGATATCAATTAAAATATGAAAAATTTATTTTTAACACAGACTCAATATTGTTTAAACACACTATTATTAGTTTTTGTAATTATTTTTAATATTTTTGAGAATATTGTAGCAAGCATGAGTTAACAAACGAATAGAGAATATTAATATATCAATTCAAAATATTTTATCATTTTAAATTTCAAACATTCTTAAATATTAAATTTACAACCACACAATTTCATCAATCCATAATTTAAATTGACATTTATTTATTTTACTTTTAAAATTTTTTATTATAATTTTGTTAAAATTTTTAACACCATTTTTAAATAGAATTAATTCTTTCTATATAATTATCCTCACGTCTCCAAAAGAAATTTTCGTGCGCCCATGCTCTTAATGGTAAATATTTGCTTTGAACGAACTTTAGTAGATATTAGTTCTAGACAAAAATCTAACAGCCTTTATATGAAGAGTGTTGGGTAATATTTAATCTCAATTATTATCAGACCGCATAAGGCGAAGAGTCCGTAAATTCACACATATATTAACGAAACCCAACACGCATGGGGAATCAATGGGAAAGAAAATATTAATTAAAACAAAATTTATGTTTCAGATAAAAAAGAAATAAATTCTATAATGGGGAAAGCTTACTAATTATCTGGGATAATATAAAATATTGTTACCATTATCAAATACAAACGGGAATAGACATCATTTATTCAAATCCTTGTCTGTGGGCGTTTAAGAATGTAATATTTATTTTTAGAATTATTTGTTTTTATGATTTGCGCTATAAGTTCAATTAATTCATTATAGAGGTGCAATATTTGGAGGCGGAATATTTCCTTATCTAGGGTGATGGTAGCAATTTATTTTATTAAGGATAGCAATCATAGAGGTAGGTAGGGTAGATTAATTATAAATTAATTGAAAATAGATACAACGTTTCAATTACAAATGAAAGATATTATCTTATATCTATTTGTGTCATACCTATTCCCTGGTTATAATAAATCATATTCATTTTAGTTTTTGCATAAAACAAAACCATATTTTAATAACGTTAAATGTTGAATTTTCGAAGTCTTTTTTATATATATAGGTGCTCTCAATAAGTATTCAGACTTGGTGCGACAGGAAACCAATAGTAACCATTCATTTTAACATATGAACAACAAGGGTGAGTAGGCTTTATTTTTCAATATAAGACCTATTGTGGTCCACACACTTTCTCCAGGGATGAAAAAGTTCTAAAAAGTTATTTTTGAAGAAGATTGAATTTCGATTTTGTCAGAAAAGTTTCACATTCTGCAGCTCTCATAAATGTTTTTATATGCCTGAATAGATAAAGGTCACTTGGCGCAAGATCAGGACTACTAGGGAGTGATCTAAGAAGACAAATTCATTTTCCTCAACCATGACCACTGTTTCAGCATTTTTGATGATTGGGCCGTTGTACAGATTATGTCACTTTGATCCCAAAAATTGTCCACATCAATGATTTTCGACTACATTTTCCAGATCTCCACTTCCTGTAACTTCGTTTTTAAAGGGAATCTATATTTACTAGACTCACCCTTTATTTCAAGAACATACAGTGATATAGGGGTTTCATTCACAGTAATGATATTCCTAAGGAATTTGTCACAGTGTCCGTCAAAAATGAGGTTTGCCTGGCAGCATTCCCTACGGTTTTCACACGTATCAAAGAAAGAATACGTGAGATGAACCTGGATGGCAATTTTCTTACACCACATTCATTCAGAATGACACTTCCAGTACTCGCATTCAACCGCTACGAGATATCCTTAATAGGCGTTCTAACTTCACAATTTACAAACATTCCATTATTTTTAGATCAAAGGTCTTGCTTGGACAACCAACTTTTTCATCATCAAACACTGACTGGTAACTATTTTTGAACTGACTAATCCAATCGTAGATTTTATTACAAGAGAGGCATAATTTACTATAAGTTGTCAGGAACTTGCTCCATATTTTCTGACTGTTTTCACCACGCAAAACTTAGAATTTAATCACAATTTTATTCTTGTCAGGATGTAGCATGATTTGACAAATAAATTAAAAATGCGCTCTCCCAACCTGCTATGCAGGTGAATATTAAAATAATCTATAATTTTGTATGGATAGATAACATATTATGATTTCGTTAGAATATTGATAAAGTAATATTATTGTTATGGGGAAGTCCGAGTACTTAATATACCTGTAAATAACATGACATTATTATAATTATGATTTCCATAAAATTTCTAAAATATTACAGATTAAAGAAATGGGTTGAAATCGCTGCTAAGTCCATAATTTTATTGAAAACGTTCAGATAATAATACTCTTCAGAAAACTTTGGATTCTTAAATCGAAAGTTTATTTTAAAATTTACAGTGATTTCGTTTTTCGTTGAAATTCTTTTGACTCAATTAGAATGTCCAGAATTTTTTCAAATTTTTTCGTTGGACTCTGAATATGATTTTTTTTATGTTTTTTTTTATATTTATTTGGTGTGGCAGCATTGAGGTTTTTAGCCAAACTGCCGACATTAAAACGCACTTTTAAATTTTAACAAATATTTTTCGAAAACCGAAAACTGTGTTTGCATATCAAAAAGAAGGGTCCCAAGGACTTCGAATGTAGGGCAACTGGATTTGGTCGTTAATTTCATTTATAACAAAATTTTATATTTCCCCATCAGCCATAGCTCATTTATAAAAGTTTTTTCATTTGTATGAAATATATTATTCGCAGCGAAAGGCTTAAATTATCATTTAATTGTTTTAAAATACTATAAAAATATTTTATAAAGTGTAAATAACTCTCCAAACATTAACAGATGCCACAAAGGATTGAAATAATAAATGTCAAATTTATCATTTATTCTTCAATATATTAAAAAATATTACAAGATTATTTGTAATTTATTTCCGCCTACCTTGTCCCTGTTTAGGGGTAAATTTGACTTCAGATTTTATAAAATGTATAATAATAATAATAATAATAATAATAATAATAATAATAATAATAATAATAATAATAATAATAATAATAATAATAATAATAATAATAATAATAATAATAATAATAATAATTAGTAAAAGCAATTTCTAACTTTGTCCCACTAATTTGTCAATATGTTACAAAAACTTTAATTCTTGGAACAAAAGCGCAAAATATATTTATATATTTATTTTTGAAATAATTTTTATCATTATAAAAATTCATTATTTTAAAAATATTTCAAAAAAAACTTCTTTGAGTGCTATTGAACGCAATGATTTTTTGGTACTCGTTCATATACTCAGTTATATATACTCAGAGTTTATCCTACAAGATATTCTCTCCCCATATAGATAATGCTCACGAGGGTACTGCTCACACTCAACAACTCATAATATTATTATTATTACTTCACCGAATTTTTGAATAATGAACTGGAGGTCCCGATAATGAACAAGCACCGATTTTTTATCAATAGGAATTTTGTGGTTAGAGACTTATTTCTCTGGACTAAGTTAACAAGATTTTCAACCCAGGCAACTTAGGGTGTTACCTATATTATAAAATTTTTGATTTTTTTTATTATAAAAAGGTATGAGTAGGTAAAATGAAACAAGGAACACAAATTTGATAATTTCCATAGGTGATGTTATTTAACGTTCACGCCGGCGTGGATCACCGGTGGCCTGCACTAACCTTTTCCATCGGGCGGTGCGTACCACAGGTGGGACATATTTGATTGAATTATTAGACGTATATTAGACGTATTAGTAGAAATATTAACGTATATTCATCAAAAACATTTATTTTTAGTTACAGTTATAATTAATAACGTATTATAAACACAATCTTTTTTCAATAACATAAACTGCGCTGCCAGATGATACACAGCATGAAAATCCACGTCGGCATGAACGTGTTAAAAATTATAAATTAATTAATTAAAACAATTAATCAAGTTAATGGGTTCCAAATTGGAAATACTAATGAACTCAAATCAGATTTGTCAATAATCGATACCTGGGGCCTGAGCAATCATTAAATTGTAATTTAATTTGCTTCAGAAAATCACGCTAATGAGAAATGATTTATGAGGATATGTCCTATAAAAGGAAAGCAATTCAATAAGTATTATTATTTTAGACCGAAAAAAGTGTAAATTGTATTACTGAGATGTGTGATAATTGACCGATGTGTACATCAGGTCCTGTGTTGATAAATAGTTTTATTGTTTTTTTGTTGGATTGTATTAATTGAAGTCAGAAACTATTGTTTTCCTATCGAAACTTTTTAATAACTAAACATCTATAATTTAGTTGAAAACAAGTAAAGTACATATTTTATCTATATTAGCTCCCTGTTAATTATATAAAAATATTCTTTACAGATATTTTACAGATGATAAGACTCATTGTGAGTTAAAATTTCGCTTAGTTTTGTCGTTTTGAAAAATTTTATATAAAAGTTTGAAGTGATACTTTGATGGACCATTTAAATGGCATTTGTAGATATGAAATTAGATCCACACTAAAAGTTGACATTTAAAAGCAAAACTACAAGGCAGGCTAGGTCCCAATTGCTCTGAAGTAATCTATCTTGTAAAAACGTTAAATTAGGTATTTAATTATGTAAAATTCAAGTGTGGTCTTTAGGACATAATAAAGTGCCAATTGTAGTTTGGGACATGAAAAAACCTGTTAATATTTTACAAGAATTAGAAAATGGGTAGCACTGATAAATACATTGGTCGAAATCCTACTGAGATCGAATAAATTTATGGAGATATAAATTTCAATGAAATTGGTGACCAATAAACGAGAAACAATTTGATAAAATAAATAAGAAAATACCCAAATAAACTTCTGGAGGCCGGTAATAACGAGTGACAATAATTCTCGGTTTACGTTCGTTTCCGTAAACTCCATTACCGAGGTCTATGAGAACGATATCTGTCGAGGAGGGGTACTTGATTTTGGATTCAGAATTTCTGCTTTCTATATATTTGTACTCACTCGACACAAACAGCACATTCTCAGGCTTGATATCGGTATGGATAATCGTGAGACCGTGAAGGAAATCAACAGCCCTCCACATTTGCCAGGAAATGTGTCTGACATCACCAAGTTTCATTCCATGATGATCAATTGATTTCTTTCATATACCAAACGGAAATTAAATGTTTAGGAAAAGAATTCTGCTACCAAATAGTTATAGAGATCTTCCCCATATTGAGGAAATATCATGATGATGTGACAGTCCAATTCAAACCAGGCCTTCAATATCACCACATAACTTTATTATTAATATAATCATAACAACAGTAATATTAATAATAATAATAATAATAATAATAATAATAATAATAATAATAATAATAATAATAATAATAATAATAAAATAATAATAATAATAATAATAATAATAATAATAATAATAATAATAATAATAATAATAATCGTAATAATAATAAGATAATAAATAAAAATATAATAAAAATTGCAAAATATTAAATACAAGTTTACAAGCATTACAGAGCAACAAAGTTTATTAAGTCTTATTAACGTTTATGAAAATATTTAATTATACAGAGCATTTTATTTATTTTACAGAATAGTAAATTTGACGCCAATACTCCAGAAATCCGACGAAGAAAAAAATGAAGTAATCCAATCATGCAATAAGTCGTAATCCTATAAATATAACCTCGAGTTGTTCGCCCCACAAAGCCCCAATCTTATGTAAATTACCGTTTAATTTATGGATAACTCACATTTTGAAATCCTAAAATAAAATGATAATTACAAGCAATTTGTTGAATTTCATATTGTTAATATTATTGCTGGTATCGCAATTGTCAGCCGGAATTGCATTAATGTCAGCCCCAGGATTACCGTTTAAACAAAAAAACCCAGCTATTAAATATAAATATTGCGCTCCTGGCCTTATCAATTTGCAAATACCCAACTGGGAGATTAATTCACATAACATTAATAGGAAATGTTAGAAATGTCAGATATTATGAATATTTCAATGTATTTTATTAAATATTTTGTTACTTTTAATGATGATTTCAAGATTTATGGGGGAGGTATTTTCAATATTGTTGAGATTTTTTGAAGTCAATCAAAACAAAGGCAAAAAGATATTATTATTAGAAATGACTTTACTTTTATTTTTTTCACTTCTTTTGTTGAGTGACAAATAAATCCTTGAGGATAGCCTCAAATATAGATATGGCACTCGCCTTGAAAAGATGCGGTATATTATAATCGAAAAATTAATAAAAATTGCTATTATCATTTATATATTTTAATATTATATTGTTACAGTTTTACACTCCATTTTTAAATCAAACAATTTAATATTGTTAAATAGTTTTTTATTAACGGCTTCGCTTTTTATCGCATATTTAAATGGTCGAGCTCTCTAGGCCACTACCTTGCTTATCCTTCCTCAAATTGTTCCCGAGATAAAATATAAATCTGACACCCCGTCAAAATACCTCAATGAATCCGTTGCCGACAAAAGAGCCTAGCAATTTCTATTATTAAAAATGTTTAAAGTTATTTCTCTGAATTTATTACATTTGCTGTTTGGTCGGTTGAAATATTAATTGTTACAAATAAGAAAGCATTCAAGCAGAAAGTGAATTCAACTGTTGTCAATGTACTGGCGAAAGAAAGGAAATTTGCAAAATAAACCTCATTTTCAACCTCATTGTACGTTTCCACAAAGAACAAGATAAAGTAGAGATTGATATCACCAAAATTTAGGCAGGCGAATAGACAACCGAAATCATTAAAAGTGAAGTACATGCAACTAAATCGACATCTTCGTACTCTTTTTCCAAATTACGACCAAACAGAATGTATCGATTATCTTCGTTGAATTGCTTACAATCTGAATATCTAACTGATCCTGAAGTGATAAATTGTCAACGTAGATTCAAATTCATCGTGAATTAGAAATTCGATTTTTGGTCTTCTAGCTCCGGTTATAACATCAAATGGACCAGTGTTTCATGTCACTTTGTACTGAGAGTTCATCAAACTTTCTACCAATTAATCTTTTAGCATCAAATACAGTATTATTAGGATTCATTGCAACTTGGTTCTTAGCCGCATCGCCGATTAAGTGTTATGTGTCTGTAAACGCAACATAACTTGTAGTTATACGGTTTCCTTGATCATTGGCAATGATCTCGACTTTTCCATATTGAAATACTCCAACACATGAGTAAGTTGTTCCTTAGTCGATTCCAATTGTATTAGCTGACATTTTAACTCAAGGCAGGAAATCAAAGTTGATTGAAGAAACAATTTTTTAAATCACAACAAAAAACTCCACGTTTTAAAACAAAATCGACCAAATCTAAAAACATATCAATTCAATTCAAATTAATAAAACTCACAAAATTCCTAAAATACATTTTTGGCATGTGTGCGCACACATAGATAAGTACAATTTCAAAACCAACGCGCACACAGATGCGATAACTACATCAGGATTAACCAGAAGAGTTTAACTAAAAATTGATATTATATTTTTTCCACTTTATTTATGTATTATAAAATTCGTCTGTTTATAAATACATTTTATAAATATATAGATAGTTTCTAGCTATATATAATATGTAATAAGTTTCATAAAATTCCTTCTAACTATCGAAAAATAATATGGAGCTATTTTGTCTTAGGCTGTCTTGTGGGTAGTCTTATTTGACTGGACTGTTTTGTTCTGAGGCATTTTGATGGGTCACCTATAAGAGAGATGTGAGTCATCCAGAACAAGAAATAATAATAAGGAAAATAATTTTTCTAAAATCAGAATTGCAAAAATTCCTTTTTCTGACCACTAATTTTCGTTTTGAAAATCTTTTTTCATATTAATGTTATTTAAATTTTCAAAAATACTTCGAAAATGTACTTTTAAATCATTATACCAAGGGAAAATACATTCTACTGTCTCACGTAAATGGAAAAATATTCTTAGAATTTTCTGTTCTATAGCATAGAATTTTCAAAAGACGAAGTTTGTGTGTATTAGAGTAAAATCAGTAATCAGACAAATATTCTATTTTTAAATTAAAATTTAAAATTTTTTTCGTGTTGTGTTAATTTTTAAATTTATTTCTACATTAATAATCCTTATCTGGTTCTCATGTACCCATGTAAGTCATTCAGAACAAAGAAAGATAAGAAATAATAGTCCTATGAAAATAAAGGTTATATATTCGGAATTTGAGAAAATTTTTGTTCATAATTTTGTTCATTATTAAAACTATGATCATAACATTATTTCTGATAAAAAAAACCGATTTTAATTTTCAAATTTAAAAAAATATTTCTGTGCCAACATTTGTCAAAATGTCAAAGAGTCAATCTGATTTATTTAAAATAGAACAATTAATATACATTATAATCTTTATTTAAAATTAAATTAAATATCGATTATTTAAAAAAATTTATTATTCAAATAACTGTTATAAACCATATTAATTTCAACCAACTACAGGGTTTTGCATTATTGTAAAATTATTTTTGCCTTATTATAATATCATTTTTGCATTATTATAAAATAGTATTATGAAAATTAAAAAATAAAGACTACTATTTAAGTATTAAATTTATTATGTAAATTGATTTCCTGACAGACCAATTGCAATAAATCTTCTTATATTAGTATAAAATGGTTGGACTGACAAATCTTCGTTATTAAGAACGTAATCAATTTTTTCTTTAGCTTGTAATGAGGAAGTTACAGAAATATCAGAAGATGTATATCGACTTTCGACCATTGAAAAGAATTCTTCAATTGGGTTAAGCTGGGGAGAGTATGGTGGGAGAAATCGAAATAACCCTAGAATGATGAAATCGCGCATTGTTCATAATCAAAACCATATTACTGTTCCTAAGATTAGGGATTACTTTATCGCGAATAAGTGCCAATAACAAATCAGTATTATAAGAACCATTAATTGATATAGCGCAGATAACACTTATATTTCTTCCCTTATTAGCTGGAACTGTAGTATAGGCTTTTGTGTTGAGAGGAGAATATCCAAGGGTTTTACTGGTATGTAAGATGATTCCCATTTCATCTAAAAATACCATCTTTTCGTCATTTATGTTCGAAAGTTCTCTACAATAAACCTCTTTAATTTAAAACTCTTGTGCAGTTTCTTTCAACGACCACTTTAACTATTTTTTTCCTCGAATATTCCATCTTTTTAATAGTTCTCGAAATTGTGGATACTTTCTTTCGTTGATAGTTTCTTTTGTTATCACACTTCAAGTCTTTCTTTCTTCTTGCTCTGTAATTTTTTTATAAATAATACTTTATAATGATGAATTTATAATATTTTAATAATGATTTATAATTTTATAATAATGAAAAAACAATTTTATAATAATGCAAAACCTTGTATGTTGTAACTAATATAAATATTTAATTGATATTAAATTATTTATTCAATATTATATTTATTTATAAAACATTTACGTGAGATATTATTGATATTATTTGGTTATTTAGATTAATTATTCGTCAATATTATACTTTGTTATAATTGATTATTTATGTTTATGACATAATTTTATATAATTTAAATATATATTCGTAATAAAAATCTTTAAAATTTAACATGGTGACCACGGAGCTTACGAAAATGAAGATGGTAGAATGTATGATTCCCTCATTTGATCAAGGGCGTAAATATTTAGAAGCATTTATCATTGACTGCATTTGATACTTTAATTTATGTGAATTAGATTAATCAAATAGAAGGAATGATGAAATGCCATTAGAAGACATTTATTGTCAAAATATGAAGGTATTGAAGAAAAAGGCCAAGGATTTGACAAAAAAATAATAGAAGCTTTTTTGAAACAGGCATCGCTTATTAAAGATTTTTTTGAAATTTACAACAATGAAGAATACGTATTTACCCTTAATTTTCTTTGACATCGCGAAAAAAATGTTTTGTACTAATCAATTTAAAAAAATTTACTATATATTACCTGACTTTAAAAACTTAAAAAGATCTATATTGAAAAATAACTTTACTATTATTAACCAATAAGAATCATGCTTTTTAATATGTTGCTTTTGTTAATCATACATCTGTATTGCACTGCCTTTGTGAATAATTACAGAAATTAATATAAATAATCTGCATTACAATTCAATTAATAATACATACTTTCAAAGGTTTTTTACATGATGTACATCAAGTTATTTTTGTAAAATCAGATATATGTACTTTGAAGAAATAATAATAATAGCCATTATTATTATTATAGTTATGTTTATAATTGAAAATTAAATATAAATGAACTTTTCTCCTTTCGGATCCCGTTTCCTGATTCTGACAAGTATTTCAATTTCATGTTTAGCCAATTTTCGATATTTTTCCAATCTTTTGCTAACCTTCAAGGCTATTCGTTCATCATTTCTAAATAAAACATTTGAAAATTATCTTCTTCAAAATATAATATTCACAGTCGCCGATCGAGGCATGAAATCACCTTTCCAAAAGTGCCTTCTCCGAGCAATCCGGTAAAAACGACTGAAAATAACATCGAATAATGTTTTAAGAAAATGAAAATGAAATGAAAATAATAAAGGAATAGAATCGTATATAATGAAAACAACAAAATTAATTGAAAGAATCTCACGAAATCCAGGATTTCCTGTAAATTAGGCGGCGTTTGATATTTCAATGATTCATTCCTCAGTTACAAGCAAATAACTTTTTCATGACAAAATTTTACTTTATCTGGCCAAGTTATTTCATCCTTTAACATGCCAAGTTTTGATTTTTATACTTTCTTTTCTGTTTGTGTTGAATTTCTACTTGTTTATTTTTTATTTAAAATATTTTCAACATTATGTTAATGTATTTTTTAAATGAAGTTTGAAGATTTTGAGTGTTAATATGTACATTCATATTTCTTCTGACTTTTGAAGTTGTTAATTACCTTAGCTTTTAGTTATCTCTTCATTCATCCTAATCTTTCATATTCTGTAACATACTTAAACTTTAGAGCAATCTTAATTCACAAAAGATTTCAAATCAAATATTCCAATACAATTACATCACCATTGGTAATAATTATCAACTTCGCTTTTAAACTTTTCGATAGTAAAAACTTACATAATTTAGTAGGCTGGGGGTTATATTCAGTGGTGAGTTAAAAAAAAAATTTAACAAAAGGCTCGCTCCTAGTTTGGTAAAAATAAAAAGTGTATATTGATAAATTATTATAATTTGAATGATTCAATTCATAATGCATTTGCACAGTACGTACACTCACACATATATATATATATAATTATAATACAGTCTTAATTTCACAATAATCTTTAAACGTTTTATGCAATGTCAATTATAAATATGAATAGTTCATTAATAATCAACATTAACAATGAACTGAAAATGAAAACACATTGCTACATATAAAATTAAAATTTCATAAAAAATATATTAATATAAATCCTAAAATAACAAGGGGCTCGCAAATTATCAAAAATATTTAACAGATGGACTCTATAGCTCACCACTGGTGCTATATTACTCTCACAGCCTACTAAATCAGTTTTATTCACTCCTCTAATATTCTTATTTTTCCTTTCAAATATAATCATTCCTACTACTTTCACCTCTTACTTACTAATTATTTTTCTGTCTTCATCTAAATAATTTTATTGTCATTAATAATTCAAATGCCCCTCTTCGAAAAATTTCAGGTTCACATATTAAAATTTCATAACCAAAATTATCAAATTTAACCCTAATAAATAAATAAATTATTATTGTGAATTAAATTATTGTATTATAAGAACTTTTTTCAATTTTCACCACTGATTTCTTTTCAATTGACATAGTTACTATTTTTAGTAATTTTCCGATTTAATTTATTAGCATTCTATTTTTAGAATTTATTATTATTATAATTCAAATTAATAACTAAACGAACCATTTCTATTCAAAATGAGTGTTGTGAAATGAATCGAAGAATTTTACGTATACGTCCAATAAGATCTTTGTGTAAAAAAAATGGCTGTGTATTTTTTAATCCTTGTGAGTTCGGGGTTTGTGTTTTGCTTCTTTGGGTTGTATTGGAGAAATCCAATTGAACTTTATATTAGAATTGATTTAAATTTTAGATTTAGTTTTGTGGTTAAAAATTGATAAAATATTTAATGATTGGAAAAATGAATTTTATATAGTTATATTTGTTATTTTCCTTTACGGATGTTTAAATAGATGGAATTATGTCAATTGGTTGGTCGATAAAAAAAGATAAAAATGATGCAAATTTTAAAAATATAATTACTGATACAAATGATGATCAGCAATCAATATAGAATAGAAAACAAGACAAAAAAGGAGAGAGATTAAATTAGAGAAAAAGAAAGAGTGATTAATTAAATATTGAAGTGAACATGACCTATGTCAAGTCGAAATATTTCATTAAATAAATAAACACTACTGAAATAACTTACCGAGTTATTTATTTGAATTATATTTTTATAAATGATTCCGCTATCGACAAGTTTTATAAAGAATTTATTATTATTATTAATGAAATCTAATTATAGTAATTATTTATTACATTTTTTGTTACTTGACCCTTTAACTCGAGTGTAGAAATGAATATTCATCAAAAATTTAAGTTTTTATAATAATTATTATTTTTATTATCAATGTAAATAATTGTATTATTCTAAGTGGGCGTAATAGCCCTCTCTCCTAACAATAATAGGATAAAAGTTTCATGATATTTTTATTTTCACATTCAGTTCGGATAATTAATTTGAGGAGACAAATATGGGTTATTTATTTCAGTTGAAATGGGGATTATTTAATTTGAATATTTTCAAAATAAAATTTGTTCTCTTGCATTTTGTTTATAAAATTAAAATTCTCTTGAATTTGAAATAGATAAAAGTGCAAATTGTAATAAATCAATATAAACAAACAAATATATTTCGTTATAATCAGTGGTGAACTATAGGAGGCTCGCAGGGGCTCCGCGAGCCCTTTGTTAAATTATTCTATGATTTGCGATCCCCTTGTTCTTCTTGGTAACTATTTTCTCAGCTTCTAGAAAAGTTGTAAATATTTTCTTGTAGTAGTATTTTTAGTGAATTTTTACAAATGGCATATTTTTCTTTCTTTTATTCTATTGTATTGTTTGTTCTATTCCTTATTAATATAATATTGTTGTTTTTTTTGTGTAAAATAAACCATTTAATTAACATTATTCTGTTTTTTATATGTCAGTCGCAGTGACACATCACTAGGGGTGACACATTACTAGGGTACTAGCTCGTATGATTCTTGAGGAAAAAAACAGCTAGCCCCTTGTTAAAAATTTCATAGCTCACCTCTGGTTATAATCACAGACATTTTGCATGACTGGCCGAGGTAAGCTAAATTTTAGCAAAATTTTAATACGGATTTTAAATTTAAATATCTAAAATTAAAAAAATATTTTTATTGCGAAATGTAAAAATCAAAAAATAATTTTACTTTTCACTATTAATAGAAAATAGCATAAACTATTACTGTGTTTTAGTTGATGAATTTTCAACAGGAATAATATCTAAGGCTGACCCATATGTACTATATCAAATAATCTAGACTCAACGATATCGAAAATTAATTTTTACAGTGCAATTTTCACTATTCTGATTCAGAATTCCAGCAAAATTCAAGTTTTAACAACAGACACTTTTAATAATCCTAAGGGAAATTTCTATCTTGAATCTTATTGGCAGCTAATATGACCATCTTGACATTGTTTCTTCAATCAAAATTGCTTAAAACCTTTCTGCTTTCGATGAAAATAACAATTCTAAATGAAAAATCAACTCGTCTATACCGTATACGTTCACCAATAATCACGGACAGACTTTCCTTTTCCTCAGGGTTTTTGAGAAAGCAACTCAATCT
This sequence comes from Schmidtea polychroa, assembly GCA_959609185.1. NCBI lineage: Eukaryota > Metazoa > Platyhelminthes > Tricladida > Dugesiidae > Schmidtea > Schmidtea polychroa. Next base: position 414,688 of record CAUHTR010007680.1, read on the forward strand.
GGATATGTAATTCGTCTTATTCACCCGAATGCCTTTTTTAAAAAAAATTAAATTTTGTTTTCTATTTTAAGATGATTAATGAGGTAAACAATTTTTTAATTAATTAATTAAGTTTTATTTATGCACTTTTGTTACCAATTTAAAACTTTTTTGATACCATTTTAATTAATTAATTTTTATAGAATTTGCACGGTCTTAGTATATGTATTATTTGTTATTTTATATCCGATTAGGCAGAATTAGAGAAAATTAATAATTTCTCACTATCGCATCTTACATCGGTCTTTGATCTGAGTAGCCTTCAGTTTCTCCATAAATTCCTCTTCATGGTCTTTCTCGTTTTCATCAAGTTTCTGTCGAGAAGTAAAATGTCATTGGAAATTAAATTATCAAAAATACCTTCTGGTCAATCACTTTAGCCAGTTGACACGCACTGGGTTCGGTGATGACAAATTGGTCATTTACAACTGCATTTTCTGAAAGTTTTTCTTTGATTGTTTCGCACTTTCCGGTGAGCAGAGCGGTATCCGAAACATTCAACTGGAAATGTGAAAATGAAACTGTATTATGGTTATTTAATTCTTAAATAACATTAATAAACAGATATGAACCCTATAAGACAAAGACATTTACTTATATACTTGATGTTTTTATTAAATTTACATATCTTTATGCGATTTTTATGTTATAAAGCCTCGTCTTGACTGATTATCTACGCTTATTCTTGATTTATTTTTACTCATTTAAATTAATGTTGTTTTAGGGTTTCCCTAGAAGGTTCTAATTATCAATTACACGATTCAACCGAACAGTACCAAATCGAATAAAAATCTATGATTATATACCAAATAATACAAAGTAAGGCACCCAAGGCATTGAGGATAAATAAACACGTATAATAAAAATGATAAACGCAAAAAGTTACAATCAGCAACATGGTTAAGGCAGAAACAACGCATTTGAAAAATCTGCCAACTCGAAAACATAATAATAAAAGAACGAATTAATAAAATCAAAAATCAAGAATGATTATTGGTCGTATTTACATACAAAGAATCTATGACAAAAAGTACAAAAATAAGGAAAGAAAATAAGAAAAAATAATTAAATAAGAATTATGACATCACAAATTGTTATAAATTCGCAGTGAAAATTCCTAGCGGTGGAAATAATGAAAGCAGTATGCAAGGAAGGGAAGGGAATGTAAGGAATGAGTTAAATAAAGCTTAACTTAATTAATTAACTCATTTAAATATTGTATATTTATTAATTTAGAATTTAATAAGTACGGAATTCAAATAATAATTGTAAATATTATATTAATAATTTAAATGTAAGTATAAATATAATACAATTATATAATTTAAATTAATAGAATGATTTTTCTTTGCCCAAAATATTGTTGGCGTAAAACAATCCTCTTGTTTGAATATTGTGAATAACGATGAATATTTGAATTTCCAATCTTAAGTTATTTTAAATGGATACAATTAATACTCAGTCGACACAGTCTAACACTGTGAATGGAAGATGCTAAAGAGTCTTGGTGTAAGCTGAGGTGAAATAAAGATTGGAGAAATAATCTTAAATATTAACTTTTAATTTTGAAAATTGTGTTTGTTTGTTTGAAATATTTATACGAAAAATAGACGAAAGCTAGTATGAAATAAAAAATTAGAAAATCGAAATTATATTATATATTATATACTATGAAGATATAAATATTATATATTATTACAAGGGTACTCAAAGAAACCCTGTTAACCTATGAAATTACTCACTGGACATTAGTTTTTTTAAGAACTTTATGTTTTACAATGTAACTAGTTCTAAACAAGTGTTGTTAATTGAAATTTATACAAATTTTACTTTAACTTATTAAGAATAAAAAGTATGGTCTTCATCAAGTCAAATATCTATGAAAATCAGCCTTCATTGAATTTTGTGAATTTTTTTCATGCATAGAATGTTCCGGCAAACACTGAGATGTTTCAAGGAACCAAGGGCATCATGGTAGGTCTTGCTCAATATACAGAAAATAAACTATGTTGGACAATAAATACCGTCCTTATTTTTACAATTAAATATTGGTTAAATTTCGTAAGAAAAAGTTAAGAAAAAGCAAATTGTGTTTAAATGTTTAAATGAAACTTTTGTTTAAAAAATAGATCGAGAAGTCATATCTAACAGGAAACGACAGAATAGAAATTTTGTTAACCTTTGCTCTAGATGATATTTCGCATCACTTGAAAGATGCAAAAACATAGATGAGGCTTTTTCTTATACTAAAAACATAGGTTCGATATGCGTTCTGCATCTTTTCTTTAAATTCAAATTGAAGCGACTCAAACAAGAACCAGAAGAAACGAAATATAATATTAAAATAAAAAAGTTACATTACAATCTCCTCATTTTAGATGATCTTGTAATTGGTATAATATCTACCCAAATCGGGCAACGACTTCAAGAATCAAAAATTTCCAGTAACTTTCTCTCTATAAAATTGACATTGAAGGATATAACAAAAAATCAGCAGTCACAAAATCCTTCGATTTACAGCAGTTGGGACCAAATGCATTTAGGATAGTTGGGATGAAAATTATATATCAAATTATACATGTTATGGACATTGGTTTAAAGTTCTCCTTATTTTATTATTACCCATTTCAATAATAATTTTCCATTTAATTTTAATAATGATAATAAAGAATAAAAACTAATTATTATTTATGCAAAACTTTTAAATTTTCCTTATTAAAAATAAAAGTTATAATTATGTAACCTAGTTATATGTGAATATCATTTTCTATGTATTTAATAAAAGCTGAAGCCACCTACTTACAAATTTCAAATACCAAGAAACCTTAACGAATGAAATTTGATTTTTTTTCAAAATTAATTTTAAAATTAATAATAATAATAATAATAATAATAATAATAATAATAATAATAATAATAATAATAATAATAATAATAATAATTATTATTATTATTATTATTATTATTATTATTATTATTATTATTATTATTATTATTATTATTATTATTATTATTATTATTATTATTATAACAAATTAAAATTAAATATTTTAAGCCAACTAAAAATAATTCATCTAGTCATGGATTATTAAACAAGCCCTTTTATCAGTTTCCAAAATTTTCATTTCAGACTATCGATTAATATTCTTATTTATTTAACGCGAATTTTCGGCACTACCTTTTTCAAGTGTTTGTGTTTTTATCTTACAAATTTATATTTTGGAAATTTTGGGATTTTAAATTTAGTTATATTTACTTTCTAAAAATCTTTTATTATTTTGGGGTTTCCAATTTTCATAATAATAATTCACCCTAAAAATTTAGGCATTGTTAATAGTTTTAATCATCTTTCTGATAAAGTTTACTATAAAATTATTTACAAATTTAAAGAGTAAAAGGAAAATATTTAATTTAGCTGAAATTGTCAAACAAGAAGACTTAAGTGAAAATTATAGACAAGACTCAATTTCGAATTAATTTATTTTTGATAGCATCAGCTCTTTGATTTTTCACTTTTTTATGTTTTACCGACAAAGTAAATTTATTGAAAGTTGCAAGCGGTAATCTTTGTCAATTTATTCTATGTTGACGTTTCGATGAGGCTTCAGCACGTTGTCTGATCTCATACTTTTTTAATTTATATTTATATTTTATTTTTATATCAATAAATAAATTTGTCTTTTGGTTTGGGAAACCTTCTTCTGAAAATGGATATTTTGGTTATTCTTTTTAAACTTGCGTCAGCACCAAGAAGCTGTTTTCAAGCTAATTTTATTAATTTAATTCTCCAAGTAACGTATATTTATAATGTTGTCCATTCGCATCCTTACAGGGAGAAGGAAGATCTTTATTCAAGAACCTACTACTAAAACATGGAACTGATGTCATAAATTTTCAGAACATTTCACGGAATTAATTTCCCTATGTATGATAGGTTTTTGGTTTCAACAAAACCATAGGAATTTAAATAATACATTTTTAAAATAAAATAAAATAATAAAAATCGTAATAAAAATTTAATTAAATTGAAATAAATTTATTATATAATTATTATTATATTAATTTTTGTTATATGAAAACATGAAAAATTTGTAAATTTTTGTAAACTTTCTAATTCACTTTATTTGAAAATATGATGCAAAAACTTTCTTGAGAAATCAAAAACAATTACGAGGTGGAAATCGATAAGGGTTATCGTATAGTCGAAAATATTTTCATTTGAATCAAACATATTATTATCATTTAATTGTTTAAAATGTAATTAATTCTCCTACCAAGTAATCATCACTTTATACTATAAATTTAAAATAATTTCGATTTTAAAATGTTATGTTTTCTATATTTTCTCCTCAGATACTGCAACTATAAAAACATTACAAACATTACAAGAATTGTTATATTTAATTATGATATGGTATTACATGAAACGGAGCGCTTTCTGCATGATCGACCTTTGTCCTCTGACATTCAATGTCATCCTAATGAGGTATTGACGTATCTCATGGCGGAAAAAGAGATAATTTTCAGGTTAGAATACATAACACGCAATACTTATTTAATATTTAAATAGATATTAATAAATATAAATATTTTAAATATGTTTGTTGCTTCTCACAATATCCTAGACGTAGAAAATTATATGATGAGAATCAACTCATTGCCATCTTTGCTTTTACTACTCAACTTTAAACTAACCACTAACTTATATTGTCTTTCTTACGAAAACATCCATTTATACAAATCGGTCATCGAGAATGGCCTATTGCAGCCATGGCCAACCGGTGGCCCGCGAAGCGTTTTGATGTGGCCCGGACACAATTTTAAACATCAAATCAATAATTGTCTTTTTAGAATTCATATTTGAATTAAGCATGCTTTTAATTTAAAAAATCGATTCTAAGTTTACTTGAATCGTAAAAACGAGTTATATTTATTTAAATGAATTTATTGTGACCCGTTATAGTATTTTTCCGAAAATTTGGCTCTTCGATTAATTTGGGTTGGTGTGACTGTGTATTCATATCTTCCAGAGATCACGAAATTTCTCAAATCCGCAATATCTCCCTGCTACAGACCCCAATATCTTACTTTCTCGATGAGTCTGAATCTCCAAAATTCCGGTTTAAAAAAGTTTAAAAAGTGCAGGTTAAAAAGTGCCAAGATGTTTTGGTTGTGGGAAAGAAGGTCATATAAAAAGATTATTTCAAGAAATACGGTGTAAAAGATGCAACATAAATGGTGAATGAAGAATGTTATACGAAGTCGAGTTACAAGAAAATGATAGAGAAACAAAGCCCGACAGGAAACAGATACAGTCGGATTAATGGAATCGAGGAAGAAGAGGAAAGGGAATCGTGCGTAGAGGCAAATGAAGATAATTTTTGTAGGCCGTACCCAAACATCAGGACTCCACCAGTAGAGGAGTTGGTTGGAGCCATGTACTAACAGAAAAGTAGATGGAATATCCTCAAGGGGTAGAAAGTGGGAGAATGTAGGAAGAGTAAGTGAGAAAGTATACAGATTCCTAAGGAGAGAAAAGTTTGAAGAAGAAGTGGAAAGAATTGGAACAATTGAAACGGGACAGGAGGTAGAAACTGTGTATAACAAGCTACAGTGTAGACCTATTGTAACAGTAATGATGAATGGAAATATTTTCGACTGTTTATTAGACACCGGCGCATGAATAAACGTAATGAGTGTGAACTATTTTAACAAATTACGAGGACAACAATTGATGAAAAGTGACGATAAGTTACGATGTGCAAACGAAAGTACGATAGAGACAATTGGAAGAACGAAGGTTCAGGTAACTATCGAAGATATTTCCAAAGAAGTTAGATTCATTGTGGCGCAGAAAGTGACGCCAGAGGTGATTGGAGGAGTAGAGTTATAAGAAGCATTTGGATATAGGCTGGCAAAAAAGAAAGATATCGAATCTAGTGAAAAAGACAAGAACTATATTTGTAACATTGAAGCAAAATTCGGCAGACAAATAAAGGATGGAGAACGATTGACACGAGTGTTGGAACACCTAAAGATTATTGAGGATAGTAAATTAAAGGAAATAATAACGAACAGTGGAAACGTGTTTATGGCGGATAAATGGGATGTGGGTCGCACACATTTGGTAAAACATAAGATAATTACAAGAGGTGAACCGATAAACATGAAACCATATCGTCAACCATTAAATTTGGAAACAAAAATTGAAGAAGCAATACAAAATTTGTACGAAAACGGGATTATACGGAAATGCAACTCCCCATGAAACACGCCGTTAATCTGCACATGGAAAAAAAGAAAAAGGATATTAGGCTATGCTTGGATTTCAGACAGATGCAAGCAGTTAGAGAGGCAGGCAATCCGAATGCCAAACATTGAAGAGATGTTAGATTGGTTAGGAGGGTCCGTTTCTTTAGCTCAATCGACCTTGGTAATGCATATTACCAAGTGGAGTTAGACGAAGAAGCGCAAGAGAAAACAACCTTCTCAACAAAGAAAGGATAATACTGTTTCAATAGAATGCAGCTCGGAATTCATGCAGCACCAGGTACGTTCCAGGAAATGATAACAAAGGTAAGAGGCAAAATAAATGGAGCAATGGTTTATTTGGATGACATTCTGATTTATTCGAGCAGTAACGAAAAACATTATACAACACTCAGTGAAGTATTAAAAGCGATCATGGAAGCAAGACTAAAAATTAACCCAGAAAAGTGTCAAATAATACAGAAAGAAATCAGATTATTAGGACACATAATCAGCAAAGAAGGAGTACAGACCGATCCTTCTAAGATTTCTAGGCAATACAAAACTTTGGGAAGCCAAGTTGCGTAAAGAAACTCCAAAGCTTTCTAGGCATTTGTAATTAGAAGATTCATCAGTGAGTATGCAAAGAAAGCAAGGATGTTAGAACAATTATGTAGCGGTCCGAGTAACAAAAAACTGGAATGGACTGAAGGAACAAATAACGTATTCGAGGGATTGAAGTTAGCACTTACAACGGGTCCGATCCTATGCTTTCCGGATCTGAGAAAGGAGTTCATTTTAGATACTGATGTCAGTTTTGATACCATTGGAGTAGTGGTTTGACAAAGAGATAAAGATGGAAAGGTGAGAGTAATTGCGTATGGATCACACTCGATGACGAGCCATGAAAACGGATATTGCATTACAAGAAAGGAACTATTGTCGGTATATTATTTTTGTATTCATTTTAAGCACTATCTCTACGGAAGAAGATTCACGCTAAGGACAGACCACAAGGCGATCACGTTTATGATGACAACCAAGAAACCAATTACTTCACAATTCCAAACCTGGATCAATTATTTGAGCAGTTTGGATATAATCGTTGAATATAGAAAGGGTGTTAACCACCAAAATGCAGACATGGTGTCCAGAACTAAAAATGTGAAACGTGTGTTCAATGTCAAATGGCTCATGAAGAAGCTAAGAAAGGAAAGATAAAAACTAGATTACTAGACTCGATCAGAGAAGAAAGTAGAAGCATCAATCAACAAGGAAATTTGGAAGAATAATTACGAAAGAAAACGGTGATATCAGAAAATGAAATACAAGAAACCATAAAGGAAATTCATAGACTATTGTATCATGCTGGAGTCGAGAAGATAGCCGATTATATGAAAGATAGATATATTGGGAAAAACCTGTGGAATCAGATTCAGGAAACTATTCGAAGTTGTGAGACTTGTCAAAAAACCAAGGCTATAGCAATTACAACGAAGGAACCAGTAAAAAACTAAATCAACCGAAATTCTCTAAATCATATTCGTGGATATATGTGGACCAATACAAGAAACAAAAGGGCGTAAGAATTATATATTGGGTACAATAGACCAGTATTGTAAGTATCAAGTCTTGGCAGCTATAACAAGACAAGACGAGGAAACAATAAAGAAAATGATTTTAGAAAAATGGATTTTAAGATTCGGGTGACCAAAGGAGATAAAAGTTAATTGTGGGAAGGCGTTTGAATCAGGAATGATGAGAGAATTCACATAGGAACTTGATATTAAGTTATGTCTTTCGAGTCCATACCATCACCAAACAAATGGACAGATAAAAAGGCAATTCAGGACAATACGAGAGCTGATAAATACTACTTTACGAGACAGAAGGAAGACGGATTGGGCAGAGATATTACCAGAAGTCGAATTTACATTAAATGCAACCAAACATAAAACAACAAGAAAAAGCCCGGCAGAGATAGTTTTTGGAAAAAAGATTAGCAGGCGAAAATGATATGGGTCAAAAGAAAAACAGGTAACAGAAGAACAAGAAGAACAAACAAGGAGGAAATTCAAACACTTCGAGGAATAGGATTACGCAATGAAAAATAATTTCCAAGTCAGTTTAATTCAATTGAGTCTTACAAAATGGAATGACAGGCATAACTTTCATTATTATTATCTTTATGTTTATAATTATAATTATCATTTATTTGACCATTACCCGTAATTATTAGTAAAAATTACACAAATACGCAAATTTACCTCTTTGCTCTTAGTTTGAGTTGCATCATGAGATTCAATAACGGATTTCATTTCGATAAGACTTTCTGACTTTTCATTCACTGCTCGACAGCATTGGAATCGTTCCGGGATTCGCGGGAAAGATTCGATTGAAAGCCGATTTAGGCCCAAACATTTACTAAAACAATTCGTCGGTTTGGGGTATTTATCGAATTGCTTTTCATTGTTATTGGAAAATACAAATTCTTCAAACTCTGTTTCGTTCTCATTTGACTCTTCATCTTCTTCAAAAAAGCTGATCACTTTCTTTTTGAAAATGAACTCTTCTTCAACAATAACAAAATTTCGTCTAAATCGTTGTCCTTTGAAGTTGTAATATTGTTTCTTTCTTCCATTATGACGGCTGGACGGCTTGTTGAATAACGTTAAGGAATTCATTTCTCTTTTAACTCTAGCTTTATTTATAAAATGAAGCAGAGAGCTGTCCTTATCATTTACACATTTGTATTTGCCATCCATTTATATATTTAATTGATTTAATCAATGTTAATTAACATGAAATTGTAATATATTTGATGGGATATTTACTATATGTAAACCGTTTAAATGCCTCAGACCTTTATAAAACTAAAAAGAGACCCAAAGGGTCTCATACGGTTAAACAGTGATATTTACACATTATTGTCGCTTAAAATAATGTTTGAACTCTCTTTGGAACCCTGTTGGGTTTATGCAGAGCCGTAACAAGGGTGGTGCGAGCGGTGCAGTTGCACAGGGCGCACATCTGAAAGGAGCGCAAAATTGGGATGTACAAATTTTTTAATGTCACCAAAAATGAAAAAATATAAATAAAAAATAATAAATGACATGAACGAAAAAAAACGACATCCTAGCTAGCATATCCTTAATATTACTAGTTGGACTGGTCCATTAGCGTGCCTTCGTAGGTGTGTATTTTATAAAATACTAGTCCAGAAAATGGGTTCCTGTCATTTTTTTAATTAGGCAACAGAATTTTAAGAGCATTACTACTGTTGTGTTATTGAGTTGGTGATAAAATTTAACCCTCCAGAGGGCGCGTTGGGTCTCACAGACCCAGACGATCTTTTTTTGCGTAAAAAAATTTTTTGTGGCGTAGCATCAATTCAGAACATTCTGTAGCTGATTCATTTCAGCTTTACTTTAATTTCGACCAAAATCATTAATACATTATTAAATCATTATAATTTTAGACAACAGTCTTTACTATTTTTGAAAATAAAATAATCATGGATCCAGTTGAAAAAGAAAACGAAAGAATCCGACAGCTACTGGAGACAATTGTTGTGAGTTCTGATGAAACTGATGATGATAGTGACGCAGGTGAGGAAGACAATTTGGAGGTTAGACGTGAATCTACTGATACTGAACAAGAAATGAGTGACGTAGCTTCTGAGGATGAGTTGGATACAGATGGTTTAGACTACTATACTGGTAAAGATGGTGAGACAGTTTGGAAAAAAAGGAAATTCAGAGCAAATGTTAGAACTCGCGCTCACAACATTATTACGGAACCAACTGGTGTGAAGGGCTCTGCCAAACATGCTAAATCTCCAAAGGATTGTTGGAGCTGTTTTTTGATGAAAGTATCATGAATATCTTAGTGGAATGCACGAATATATATATATATATATATATATATATATATAAATAAAAATAAGGCAAGCTGTTCAAGAGATAGAGATGCAAAAAACACTTCAAAAGAAGAAGTGTCCGCTTTGATTGGACTACTTTACCTCGCTGCGGTACACAAGAGTGGAAGACAAAATTTGGAAGATCTGTGGGAGCAAGATGGAACAGGTGTTGATATATTTCATACTACTATGTCATTACGACGATTCAAATTTCTTCTCCAGTGCAATAGGTTCGACGACAAAATAAAATAAAGTAATAAATCTTTTAAAATTTAATATTGCTTTATTTTGCCAATCAATAAGTCTATAAATCATGAGTAAACAATATTGGGTCTGTGAGACCCAACGCGCGCATCCATGTAATTTTTTTAGCGCGCTCTGCAGGGTTAATGTTACTCTGACTCCAAGCGTGTCTTTATATAATTCACAAATAACACTTGACAACAGAAATCTTTATTGATAATCACAAATAAACTTTCATTTGACACTGACAATAAATTCAACACTCTGCTGGATGACTATACAGTGCTTATTACAAAACTCGGTGAGGAATAGCACTTTCGTATAACACCGGATTAAAAGATTACAAATTACTGATTGGTTTCTAAACTGGGATTTTGAGCTGATTGTTTTCTTTGACTTTCTTTCAAACTTTATTCAAATAATCAATAACTTCTTTTCGTTTTATTATTCAACTAATTCTTCTCTTCAACTCTTCTCCAATAATTATTTTCCACAATTATTTCCTTTACAATTATTTTGACAATCGTTTGTCCAACAAAGTTTCGTTCAACGTCTAATTTTCTCCAATAATTCTATTTCTCAAATCGTCTCTCAAATCGTATCTCAAATCGTCTTCCAAATCGTCTCTCAAATCGTCTCTAATTTTCCTTCTAAATTTGTCGTCTCCTTTTGTTCCCCTTTTTGTTCTAATTTCATGTTCACCAGTTTTCCCTTATATAGTTCGCTTCTCTTGTGGCACTCCAGATAATCGAGTGTTTTTCCACTTTCCATCTCCTGCTTTCCCCGACTGTCCCATTTTTATCTCTGACAGCTGTCAAGTTGTTTTTCCCTTTTTCCTTTCTTGTTCGACCGCCTTCTCCCATCAATTCTATTATCACCGGCAAGCTGTCGAGATAAGGATATTGTTGTTTTCCTTTTTCCCTGATTTCAAAATTCCTTTTCCTTTTTGTACTAATTAATTAGTACTGACCTTGATTTTTATTTTCCTGTTTGATAACTTTTATTTCCTTTCTCTTTCTCATTTTTGATTTCTTTTCACTTCCGTTTTCTTTTCTGAGTCTCTATAGATCGTCCCGTTTGTCATGGCGATCTTCCCCAGGTAATTTTATTTATTTCTTTATGAATTATTATTTAGGTATCCTCAACACTACCTATTATACAATAGCTGGAGATGAATACATAGTCAACAATCTTAACATGAATATTATAATGATTACAGTAGACTGTTTTGAATTCGCGTGTTGGGGGCACCAGATATATGAACCGCACAGGGCGCAATAATGCCTTGTTACGGCCTTGGGTTTATGATACTAAAAAGTCGACCGTTGGTTACTCTGACTAAACATGTCCCAAAAATCAATAAACACAAACTCCCCAAGTATATCTGATTTATAGCAAATTTACAATTCTCAATAAATAATTATAATTACAACTTTTAGTTAACCACAGTTTTGCTCACAATTTCCGATCGAACTTCGCTCTGGAAGGTCTCGGCCTTGTGCGATTTAAAAATAAGTTTCACCTTTTTATTTCATTCCCCTCTCTGATCCGAACTCTTTTAATACTCTTTTTCTAACTCTTCAGTTCCTCTTATAATTCCTTTTTATCTTGACTTGGTTCCTCAAATCCCTATTGTCGGTTTCTTCTTCCCTACCTAAGGCTACTGCCGATTTTCTGAATTTGGAGTTTCCTAATATACTTCCTCAATCATTGTAATTGCCCCATTTTGACCTAATTGGTTTTGACTTTCTTAGTTATCATTCTCTAATTTGCTATTTCTATTGATCCTCTTCGTATTTCCCCTTCTTTTGGTTACCCTCGTTTATCCGACTGTTTGGATAATTGCCCTCTGAATTCCCTGTTTGTCTATCCTGCCAAATTGCCGCGCTCGGGCTTTCTTCATCGCTTAGGTTCTCTATTAACTTGGACTTCCCATTAGATCGGGTTTCTCATTATCCAATTAATTAATTAATTAATATTTTGTGTTTTTTTCATATTTGCTTGTTTTACGACCCTTTCTAAACATTTTCTAACAATTTCTTCCTCACTGTCTTCTTCACCTCCTGTAATCTACCCCTCCCCCGTTTTCAAGCTTCAATTTCGATAACATTTCACTTTATTCCACTTCCTCAGGTTTGCGTATTTTTGAATACTTTTAAAAACAATTTAAAAATTACTTTTTAATATTTTCAATTTAAGTAAATATTATATATTTTGATTTTTTGATTATGTTAAATTATGTTAAGTGAAATAAATTAAATATAATTTTGTTTGTAAATAAGAACGGTACCGTGTTATCTTAATAAATTCATGTTCAATAATGTTCAATAACGTCACCCCCAAAAATTAAATTAAAAAAGAACACATATAATTATTATATTTATTTTCTAAATCACAGTTACAAACTCAGCAAATGTTTGTAAAGAGTTTGTAAATGGTCATCCAGGTGGCCAGAAAACCACAATGTCGTTGAGAATAGTGTCGAACACATCGGCACTGTTGCTTAGAACACGTTTGCGCCACATAAACTCACATAATCACATAATCACAGATAGCCTTAATAAATTCATGTTCAATAATGTTCAATAACGTCATCAATAATGTATTATCTCATTTTTTATATTGTTATTTTAATTGTATTTTATAATTTAATTTTTGGGGTTAAGATAACACGGAAGTACCATAAGAACGATGAATGATTTTGTACATGATTATTTTCTTTTTTCTATATTTTCCCATTTTTGCATCCCCTGTGATCCGATTTATTTGCATTTGTTTTTATCAAATCATAACCGAAATGATAAATTTTCTTTCGGTGAATTGAAACAAAAATAAGATTAACAAATCTTACGGTTAAGTGGTTCCTAATAAATCACTACCTCCCATTTATTTGTGTTAAATTGAAATATTAATTAAAACTTTTCAATTGAATTGTTTTTATATTTGGAAATCTTCCAGTCTTTGTTGAAAAAAAGATTTAAAGAAAATATATTTATTGTTTTGAGGTAGGCAATAATCCGTAAAAAATAAAACCAATTACACTTAAAAGTTCGAAAAAAGGAGCAAAATCATAGACATATAGAGACAAAAGGGAAAAAGAGGCAAAACACAATATATTGGCAATTATATTGATGCATTTATACAAAATTCACGCTGGTGTTCCGCACTAGACCGCTTTATCTAGCGACGCGTACCAACGTTGCGACGTATTTGATAGTGTTATTAGACGTATATTAGACGTATTATTAGAAAATTTAACGTATATTCATTAAAAACATTTATTTTTCATCACACTTACAATTAATAACGTATTATAAACATAACATTTGTTCAATAACATAAAGTGAGCCGCCAGATGATGGGCAGCATGAAAATCGTCGCCGGCTTAAACGTGTTAATGTTACTTTACTATAATATTATTTCACTATAACGGTATTCAAGTTTTGAACAATTTTTTAAAATTTAATAAAAACAATTTGTTATTTTGTCATAAAATTATTTTTTGAAGATTTTATTACATCTTTGCAACTTGCATGATATTGTTAGGGTTAGGGTCTGGGTTCGCTTCGGGCGTGCACAGATAGTTCAATAATAAAGAATAATATAAATAGACTAATAATAGTAGTTTAAATAATATAAATAGTCAGGGCCGTAACAAGGGTGGTGCGAGCGGTGCAGTCGCACAGGGTGCACATCTGAAAGGGGCTCAAAATTGGAATATAACATTTTTTTTAATGTTACCAAAAAATAACAAAATATAAATAAAAGAAATTATCAAATGGCCTACACGAAAAATACGACACACTAACCAGCCTATCTTTAACATTTCTGATTGGACTGGTCCATTAGCGTGCCTTCCTAGGTGTGTATTTTGAAAAATGCTAGTCCACAAAATGGGTTCCTGTCATTTTTTCAATTAGCAAAAGAATTTTAAGAGCTTTAAGTGATTTTAAGTGATTAACTTTGTCAGGACAGGAGTGAAATAATAGTTAGTAGCCACTTGCAGAAAAAGAGTGATTAGCAACACCCATAGAGATTTATAATTACTTGAGAAAGATTAAGCAAAACAATCAACGGAGAATTATATTTTGCGTATTTAAGAGAAAATCCCAGAAAGAATTGAAAAATCTAAAGAAGAATTATTTTCGGGCAGATTTGTAATAAAAGTGAAAGGAGATTGTCAGAAATCATTTTAAACTTCAGTAAAGGTAATTAGCGTTTTAACGTTATTTTACCTAACCATAGAGAATACATTAAAAGCCATTTTTCCAAAACAGAAATTAGTTATCGATTCTAACGATTAAACTAATTGTAACAGTTTTGAGCAAGACTTAAAATATCATTGTTTTGGTAATCTCAGAAACAGTTTTCTAGGGAAACTGCATTGCTAGTTTGTAACATTTAAATATCAGAGGGTAGATATCTAGGGAACGTTACTACCACTTCTGGGTAGTAATCGGTCTCGCTAAACTTTGGGCATCCCTCGTTTTGTCCTTCCATTGTTGAGCAGTGCTGTTGATCAATTAGGATCCTGCATTCGCCGTCTTTGAAATACCTTTGAAATATCTTTGCTTCTGTTATATCGCGACAACATTTTGGGTAACACGTTCTATATTTTTAACTGTACAACATAAACCATATTTTGTATTTATATATTTTTTAAATAAAGTTTATTATCGAAAGCGAGTTGTGTTCTTATTTGTGAAATTAAACGATCTCTGGAGTCAGATCAAGAGAGTGTGTGTTAGTCGTGTGTTACCCACTTACGAACCTAACAATATATATTTAATTTTTGTTGAATTATATCTTGAATTTTATCTTCATTTAATATTCAGACAACTAGTCTAGGATACTTGCTGCAAAGATAGACCATCCAGAAGAGATTGGTCGAAGTCGTAAAACATAACCAAAGTTGTTGATAACATCTGTAAGTCGTGTGACAAATGCATAAATGAAGTATCGCATAAATTATGGCCAGAAGTTGTTTAAAACAAGGAAGTCATTCTGAACCCGGATTTTTGTGAATTTCCTGACTTGTCAAATGAAACCGGCTTAGAAGACGGAAAATCAACGTGGATGATATTATTCGGCTTTTAAACTCCCATGAAGAATTAACTGTAAAATATTTAATTAAAATATGATCCGCCAATTAATAAATGTGAAGATGAAGTTGAAGAAAAGGATGAACCCAAACTAACAATTAATGAATTAAAAGATTAAAGTAAGAGCTAAATTAAATCTCATTAGTGATAGAAAATATAGCAGAAACTCATCCGGATTTTGAAAAAAACTACGACAATGAAGTGCAAAATTAATCTGCCTACCACCAGCTGGTTTAGAAAGAGAGAGAAAGAGCAAAACAAACGGCACTCGACAAAAAACAACTTATATTTGTTATAAATAAAACTTTTATAAGACCACATTTATGATTGAAATTTATTTATGTTTTTTTTTAACTCTTTTTATTATTTATGTATTTATTTATGAATTTCATAGAATGTAATTAAATTTGTATATATATTTCACCGATCTCATATTATTTCAAAGGGTTCGTACACCGCTTAACGTTATTTCGATTAGCTTTATGAAAATGTAGAAGGCATCCTTCACGTTAAGCGGGGTGTTACTGTATTCAAAATATTGTTACCACGTCATTGGTTATTAGGGTTTTGTTTATTTTGTTTTAATTTATTATATTTTATATTGATCTTTTATTGATTTTTAATTGAATTTTTAAACTGTGATTATTTAACAAACATAATTATATAATTATTTGTTAAATAAATATATATTTCATTTAGAACAGTGATAGTGGAGTGCGAAAGCAGTTTCTAAATTTTTGAATAAACCTTTCACCTGTGAGAAACTATCGAATAGTTTGTCGACTTTTAAGACCTAAACTCTCTACATTTCCCTTAGCGCGTCGCATTTATTAGAAAATGCCGTACAGTCAATAAGAAACGGGTTGATAAGCGTCCGATTGCATATAGAACATATGGAATATGTAAATTTGTTTGTATGTTTTTTAATAAAAAAATTATTTTGAAATATATGTAATTTTTTAGGTAAATAAGTATGAACACATTTTTTAAAGAATATCAGAAATTATTTTTAAATTACAAAAAAGGTTAAAAAATCAATGATTTGGACGAACTGGTGGGCAAATGCGGCTCCCATTAAAATATCTTTTTATTATATTTGAATTTTATTAATAAAATTTTGAAATAATTATTTTCTTTTTCATAATAATATTTTTATGTGTTTTTATGTTCTTAGATGCGATTTATGAAAATATGCAATTACAATGAATACAATTTTTTAAATTTGTGTATCTACGTGTGGCTTTTTTATAAAATATAAAAAACAAATTGCGGCTCTCGTTGGCCTCATGTGTGCCCACCCCGAATTTAGACGAATAGAGNTAATAATAATAATCAAAAAAACGTGGCAATGATTTAATAATAGAGAAACGCCAACTCAATAAATTCAACATAAACGCGATATATTTCAATTGTACAGCAATCTTCGTCAGGCCGCAATCTGGATAATCAATAATAAGACATAAAATATGCAATATCTAAATAAATTAACTAATAATAATCATCTCCAAACTGTATCAAAAATTTTAAAAAAAATATTTCAAAAAAAACATTTTAAAAAACCAAACCATATTTTACATAGCCCCACATACATATTATTTTAAAATTAAATTTTAATTTAATAACATTTAACATTCAACATAAAATTAACAAATTTAAAAAAATTACATAGTTTACAAAACACAAACATAATTATACCACAAACAAGACTACCAACCTTCATCCTTCAATTACTTAAACACATTCAAAATCTCCGTGGAACGGGCAACTTGATCATTTATTTTTGGATTTAAATATCTAATCAACAATGCCTCACAAGTTACTCGTTCCCAATAATTACTTAAACCTTTTGAAATAATTTTAAAATCAGAGATACCTATTTTTTTACTGACACATTTCCTAACATGATTACTAATATTAGTCAATCCTTTTGGTCGACAGTGTTCAAGAACTCGGGTGCGGAGATGACGGGCAGTCTCTCCAATGTATATGGCATTACACCCATTACATGAAAATTGATACACAAGCTCAGAACACAAACCAATTGGCGTTGGACATTTACTAGTAAACATACTGCTAACTTTGCAAGAAGTGGAAACAATCCTGAATTGATCCTTGTCTACATATTTATGGTCTTCCAAAAGTACATAAAGCAGGTATGCCTATGAGACCAGTGTTATCGATGGTAGGAACCGCTCAATATAAAATTGCCAAATTTTTGGATGGGTTATTAAAACCGTTAATGGCGTCTGAGTTCGAATGTAAGGATAGCTTTGAATTTGCTTCATTCATTGCTGCACTGAAGAAAAGTTCTGATGATGAAGTGATGGTTTCGTTTGATGTGTGTAGTCTTTTTACTAATGTTCCATTGGCGGAAACGATTGATTTATGTTGTGAAATGTGGAATAATAATGAGTCTGAACATAAGAATGTGGATAAAATTGCTTTTCGCAAATTGCTTGAATTTTCAACGTCGAATGTTAACTTTTTGTTTAATAATGAATGGTATAAACAAGTGGATGGTGTTGCTATGGGTTCTCCATTAGCCCCAACTATGGCTTCTATTTTTATGTCTAGTTTGGAAAAGAAAATGTTTTCATGCCATCTAGTTAAACCTAGTGTGTACAAACAGTATGTGGATGATAGTTTTTTGGTGTTTGAGAGTCGTGAACATGTAATGCCGTTTTTAAATTTTATGAATGATTTGCATAAGACATGTGAGGAAGAAAAAAGGTCATCGATTGCGTTTTTAGATTTACTCATTCAACGCAAATAGAAACATTATGAGACTGAAATATATAAAAAGTCGACGGATACTGGTTTATATACAACGCCTGATAGTTTTTGTGAGTTAGTGTTGTCAATACCCTGAATAGCTGAGGTTTAAAGGTACAGAAGCTTTATTTACTATAAATTACATTTCTCTTATCGTTTCCGATTCTTTTTCATTTTTGATGCATAAGATGCAGTTTTGTGTATTATTAATAATTAATTGTGTATTGTCGCAAATAGATAATTTAGATAAATCTTTGTAAGTCCTCAAATAAAGTCTATTACCATCGAAATTGACTTGCCCATCTCCATCTGAATCAGCTTCCTCAATCATTTCTTGAACTTCTTTATCTGTGACTTTTTCTCCAATAGATTTCAACGCCATCTTCAACTCTGACTGATCAATGTAGCCGTTGTCATCTTTGTCGAAAAACTGGAATAATTTTTATTATTTGTTTCGGAAAAAGAATCGTACTTTGAAAACTTGTTGGAACTGCTTTTCAATCTTATACCTGTCTATCATAGTATTGAGAAATTCTTGAAAGTCTATGCAACCGTTATCTAGAAAGGCAAATGTGTTAATTAGATTTGAATCAAAGAAAATGTTTTGGGTCCCAAGTTAATTGTGTTAATAATAATAATAATAATAATAATAATAATAATAATAATAATAATAATAATAATAATAATAATAATAATAAAAATAATAATAATAATAATAATAATATAATAATAATAATAATAATAATAATAATAATAATAATAATAATAATAATAATAATAATAATAATAATAATAATAATAAAATAATAATAATAATAATAATAATAATAATAATAATAATAATAATAATAATAATAATAATAATAATAATATTATTATTTCATTAATTAAAAAAATTAAAAAAAAATAAAATTCAATATTTCAATATATAATAAATTTTAATCAAACAAATCAGAAACCATTCAAATGGTACGAGGGGTGCTCATATTAACATTGTTTTTACGCAATTTCCATAGTGGGATTTATTTATTATTTTCTAGCAATAAAATAATCTTTATAAAAATAATTTGTTGGAAAAATATTTTAATTTACTTTTAACAAAATATAAAGAAATCAAATTATTTAAAATATAACAATGAGAATAATAAATGTATAAAATATGAATATTATAAAGAAATAAATTTTACAATAATTATTTTGAAATATCAATTTCTAAAACCTTTCAGAAGCGCCTCGTCTGCCGAGGAATGCTCATATCATAAACCATTTTCAATGTGGGATCTGTTAAAGTTTTGTAGCTTTCCAAGATTTTCTTGAATCTCTCCTGAGCAGCATTTCTGAAATACTCATTAACTCTCGACCATTTATCCGGATGATATCTTAGCGATAATTTCAAATATCTTTTCCTCAGATCTTTATTACTGGCATCAAATTTCACTCCAAGCACTCCATAAAATGTTTCCGTTGAATTCCTTAATATTACTTCTTGAGCTTCACGAACTAACATTGATGTTTCTGAACACCGACTGTGATTGTAAGCCAATGAAGCGTCTTCATAAGCTTCTTTGTAAAGTTCTTCTTTCAATAATCATTTCGATCTGAGAACCCAATTGTTTGTATTGGTAGATCCCATTTCAATAGCTCGTGACGTATCAATGATTATTGTTAACCAATCATTCATTTGTTCTGCAATTCTTGCTCGCATTTCATAAAGGCTCACGTCATCAGGTGCGTATTTGATTGCGTTATTATAGCTTTCCATCGCTTCTTGATATTCGCATTGTTCAATGTGAGCCAAACCTTTTCTAACATAAATATCCTTCACTAATTTAATATTGTGTTCTCACTGTTCATTCTTCATTGCCTTTTCTACATCTATCAGGGCTTCAGTGTACCTGTTGAGCTGCATGAATACTTCTGCTCTTTTGATCAGCAATCCTTCAGTTTCATTGCTTTCAATCAGATTTGTAAGGCTTTTCAATGCTTTCAAATAAGCAATTTCACTTTTGTTTTGATCGCCATCCTCTTTGTAATATTCCGCCTTTTCATTCAGAACTTGCTTCATCAGGTTTCTATCTTCTTCACAATTATTTGTTAGCAATAATTCTTTTACTTCTTTCTCTGCCTCATCAAATCTTTCTGTTTTAATCAAACATAAGATTTTGCGCCGTTTAGCTTTGGCGTTATTTCCATCAAGTAAGATGGCCATTTCAAAGCATCCAATAGCCTCAAGATGATTATTCAATAGCATATGGGCATAGCCGGCATTTGAATGCAATAATGAATTATATTTTTGGAATTTCGGTTCAATGGAGAATCCTTTTGTATAGAGCTGGATAGCGAGTTCATAATCTTGATTTTTCAATGCAATATTGCCACTCAATCTCAACTCATTCATTTCTTTTATCTTCTTATTTTCTATATTCTTTTTATCCTCAACTTTAGGTTTCCTACATAATTTATGAGATTTATTGAATGGCTTGCTAGATTCTGTGAGATCCAATTTCATTAGTTTATTTGCTGATCTGTCGAGCTGTTCTGCCATTCTCTTGTGTCGTACAAATTCTGATGGAGACCTTTTACTATGCGATCTTTTCTTGAACCCTTTATTCTTCATTAGATTTGCTTTAAGAATAGTTCTTGAGGATTCTTCGAGGATGCTATTGTTAGCAGCTGATAATTTGTTTGTCATTTCATCGACTGGTAAATTGGTTACTGGCACATTTGCCATGATTGGAGATTTCTCTCTTCGTGGCTTTTTGGATCTCAAGGACTTAGGAAGGAGAAATTTTCTCTCCAATCTACTCTTTTTGGGTTTTGTTTGCCACCCTTCATTGTCATCTGTTGGGATAAATTTTCGCTTTTGACCATTAGTAGAAAATACATCATTCATTTTATTTACTATTTGCATCACTTAATTTTAACTTAATTTTCATATTTAATGTTGATTAAAATAGGATTAATGAAAAAAAAGTTAAATGGGATTTGATTGGTTAATAATTTGAGATAATATTATTTTTTATTATTAATATTGGTATTATTATTTTTTAAATTAATTTTATGCGGTTTTCAAAGAATGTCGCTCAATACCACATTTATGTAATCTTTCTGCCTGTAGTTATTTTTAAGAAATGCAGTTTCAGGCTCGTGAAAGGTGTAACAATCTTCTAAAGATTTGGTCGGTTCTGGGGATTTAGATGCCCCTATAAGTAGATTATTGAAAATTTAAAACTTACTGTCACTGTCAACTTGGCTTATCATGTTATTGATATGGGATCTGCTAGGACTTAACCCAAAACTCAACATGACTTCGTTTAATTCCTCTTCCGATATTGCACCGTCATTGTTCTTATCGAAAAACTTGAAAGCATTTCTCAATTCTAAATAGATTAACAAATTATAAATTTTAAAAATATTTTAAAAAAAAATTGATATATATATATATATATATTTATTCGCCATTCGTACATATTTTTCACTATTTATTTCGATAGCTACACTATCATCATCAGGTTACCTTCATTCACGACCGATGAATAACTATACTATATTGATTAAATATAAACAATTTATAAAATCTATAAATTTTAAATTATAAATAAAAATTTTAAACATTTATTTTTTTTTAAAAATAATTTTCAATAATCACTAATATTTAAACTTTTAAAATTATTTGAAAAATATTATTTTAATTATTTTTTTAATTGTTTAACATAACTATTATTCAATATACATCAACATACAAAAATTTAATTAAAAACATTCAACACGCACGTATTCACTACATTCTGCACATCGATTTTAGGATTAAAAGTTCTTATCAATAATGCTTCACATATCACACGCTCAAAACAATTATCAAAGTTTTTTGATAAGATTTTAAGATCAGACATTCCTAATATTCTCATACATGCTTTATTGTGATCCTTAATATTGAACACTCCCTTCGGTCGACAGTGTTTTTGAACTTGAGTACAGAGATGACGGGAAGTCTCTCCAATGTATGTGGCATTACACCCATTACATGTGAATTGATAAACGAGATCCGAACACAATCCAACCGGTGTTTGAGATTTACTAACAAACATACTACGTACTTCGCACGATTTTGAAACAATTCTATAATTCAATGTACCCAGCTGTTTACCAATCTTTCTTTTGAAATCTTTATATCCTTTAGAATACGGCAATACCATCGTATATTTTGGCTCATCTTGTTTGTTAGTATCAATACTCATATTCACTACATCATTCGACATATCAGTCAATTTACATTCATTCATACTGCGATCCTTAGCATTATTCATACATTTATCAACAGTCTCTTTCAACTTAACAATAAAAGCTGTTTTGAGTAGCCATTCTTCACCAGTAATTCAACTTATTTATCACTTAATAACACTTTTTACTGAATTTTTAAAAGTGGAAGATTAGCACCATGATCAATAAACCAATCTTTTCAGAGTGTTTCTTTTATATTTAAATTCAAAAAAACTCTCTGGGGTAGTATAGAGGCCGGTATTTGTTGGTTTTCTGTAAATTTCCTTCTCAATTTCTGACACATAACCACTCCATCAATTTGTTCATCCCATTCATTATTAAAAAAAAATTAACTATGGAAGTTGCAAACTCTAAAAACTCCTAGATGTATTTTTACCACACATTTTATGCACATTAATAGTTTCATTCCATAATTCACAACATAAATTTTTATTTATAAATTAAAATTTATAGGTTTTATAATTTGTTTATATCTAATCAATATAGTATAGTTATTCATCGGTCGTGAATGTAGGTAACCTGGTGATGATAGTGATGCTATCGAAATATATAGTGAAAAAGATGTTTATTAATAATTTTTATTAATAAAATCTTGACTGTGTTTATTTAAGTATATATTTTTATTATTTTATTTATATTCATTATTATGTAGATCAAAACTTTTATTTGTCTTTCAAAAACACAATCTTATTCATTATAATGTTTATTATTATTTTTTTTTCAGTGACATTTTGGTTTATATTATCACTTCTAAATAATTCTCGAAATTTTATTACATACACAAAAAAATACTGTCTTTTTATGCAGTGTAATTTAAACCAATTTGAAACTTATTCTAGATGTCAACAATATTATATAATAATTAAATTTTAAATAATTTCTGGATTAACATTTCACAATTTTTGTATTTTTGCTTTGTTAAACTTTTTTATGCAGGTTTTCTCATTTACATTCATTGTTTATAAATTTTCATAAATTTAAGTTTGTAGTTTTATAATTTTACTAAATTTTATTCTTTTTAGAAACTTTCTTAATTTTCTGTTTCACTTGATATTTGAAATTTCAATAAATTTCATTAATATTAATATTTAAAATTTTAAAATTCTAAATCTTCACATTATTATTATTATTATTATTATTATTATTATTATTATTATTATTATTATATGAATAATAATAATAATAATAACAATAATAATAATAATAATAATAATAATAATAATAATAATAATAATAATAATAATAATAATAATAATAATAATAATAATAATAATAATAATAATAATAATAATAATAATAATAATAATAATAATAATAATAATAATAATAATAATAATAATAATAATAATAATAATTGAGTTTGCTAAACATTTATAATAAAAGTTTATTAAGTTACACCCAAATCTGGATTTTTTTTAAAAAAAATTATAATTATTTCCTTGCATCTGTTGTCATTAGTAACTCTTTTAAGAAGTACTCTGGAGAAATAACAGTTGTTCTGATTGTAACCACGTGAAAGAAGAAAATTTGTTTTAATGAAATCGAATTTAGTAATATTATAACAAAAGAATGTCTTCTCGGTTTAATGGACACGGCACAAAAGTAAAATGACTGACGTAATTGCTGTATAGAGTGGTTGTTGTTGTTGTAGTTGTTAGATACCTTTGCAACAGAGGTTTGAAGAGAACGAAATCGTTTGTTCTGTAAATCATTTGCGATTTTCATTCGACTCAATTTCTATCTAATCAGGCCGCTTTTGCAACATAGAAAATGATTTAAATTGAAATTGCCCAGTCTAAATATAATGTCGACAAATTGTTGCGATGATTGCTATAATGTATATTTTTACCTTTCTCCATCATGTATATTTATTCGAAAATTAGATATAAATTATAAAAATTTTGCTTAAATAGACTGAAAGAAAGATATAGTAAAACTTGAATAAGGGTTTTGTTTAAACCTACTAAGGGTAAAAACATTTCTAGGTGGTTGATGAAAAAAAGAGGTTGATAAATAAATATATATATATATATATATATATATATATAGCTTTTATCAATTTCATGTGAGAAACGAATCCCATTATTAATTGCTTCGAATATGCAATGTACTTAACATTAATTCATATACTTTTGTATTTTGTCACAAACTCCTTACATTCTATTACCTTAATTATTATTTAAATAATTTATTTATTAAGATAGTGACAAAAAAAGGTTGATAATATCAAAAAAGTGGTAATGAGAGAATTGCGCTGTGCTACATCTCAACGAATAATGTGACAGCGCGTTCGGTTCATCCAATTAGATTAAGAATCATTTTCGTTACTAAAATAGTGATTTGAGTGAATAGGTTTATTCAAATATAGGTATGTTCAAATGTGATTGGTCTTTATTTAACCAATACCCTCTTTAGACAATACCTTCAATGAGACATATATTTAAAGTTAGAATTTTATCGAAGAGCGAAAGCAAGTAACATTACAAATCGTATTTGGTGATTGAGAATGAGAAGTTCGATTTCCTTAAAGACCAAGTCATTAAGAAAAAAAGGAATAATCTTTTATTTGTTCTTTTGGCTTCGATATTTGTTTTTTCTTAAACTTTGTGTACCTTGCTACTGGATACATTTACAGTTTCATGGAATATAACCAAAACTCTTTTAAGTTATACTAGGTCAATGACTGCCTAACTGCTTGCCATGAGGAGATTTTTAGAAAATATATATCATTGGAAAAAGTGAATAAAAAAGTTTTTTTAAATGTCCTTGAATATTTTATTGGACGTCAAAGCTTGAATATTATTTTCGGATAGTAAGTAGCTATGTCAGTTCTAGATCATTTTTAAAGGACAACCTTCAAAGTTATCATTTTTATTGCCCAACATTTTATTGTTTTGTTTTAATTATTGTGCTTTGTATAATTCTGTATTAAGAAATTCATAAGAAATATATTTTGTCCACCAAATTTGAGGAATCCTATAGGAAATCACTAGCCCAGTAGTCTATATGGGTAAAATCATCAATTCAATGAAAAGTGTTGAGCAACCAATTTGCTTTAATGAAGTGATTTATTTATAATCTTTTGTCTTGATTTATTCTTTACTTTGTTTAACTTCATTTGCTAATAAAATATCATATGATTTTGTTTGGTAACAATTGATGGTCAAGTTTGATTTTGGTGATTACTTTCAGACTTGTATGAGGTCAAGACCATTTTGGAACACGACTATTGGATGGTATTGGATACCATGTGTCATCAAGAATTTTTAGATGTATAAGAATGATTCACGGACCTTAAAAAGGAAAACGTTCTGCCAGTGAGTTTACTGTGGTATTTCTTGAATTGTTTACATACATTGCATACCTTTCATTTTCAAATGTCTACAATTTAGAAATACACCATATTTAGCGCTTATTGAGCATTTATTGGGGATGTTTTACAGAAAACTGACGTCAACACTTATAATAAATTCGTATTCTTTTAGCATAGAGACCAAGTAAATTTGTAAAACACGTGAACTTAGTCTGCCTAAAGAGTACACTGCCTTAAAAAATAATGTGTAAATGTTATGACCCTTTATTGGAAATTTTAACAAAATCAAAATCAACAGAATAGTGACAAGATACACAAGTCCCGTAATTTCAGATGCACAGTCAAATTCAACCTTGCTCCACTTTATTTTTACAAACATTCTAAAAAGGATTGAAATAAAATTAAGTTACATCCTTCAAAAATTAGCCAGATAGATATAAAAATATTTTTGAACAGCCATCAAAAAAGCAAAAGAAATTATTTGGAATAGATTAAAAAGAATTGTTTTATAATCGAATATTCTCTTTGAAAGTCTGCAGCAAAGATTTAAGATTCTTATTTAATGTATATTACTATTATTATTATTATTATTATTATTATTATTATTATTATTATTATTATTATTATTATTATTATTATTATTATTATTATTATTATTATTATTATTATTATTATTATTATTATTATTATTATTATTATTATTATTATTATTATTTAATAAATGAAAAAACTTACCCATTAACTGATCGACTGAGAGAAGCTTTTTCTTTAATATATGATTACAGAATTCTTCATCTGAATTTCGACTCATTCGAATAAATTTTTAAAGTAATGAAGAAATTTTCATTCATCTGCAAATAAACATGAAATTTAGAGTGATTTGATTGGTTGATATTCAACAAATAAGATAATACTATTTTAATTCATTGTTCTCGCAATTGTCGAAATGCTGAGGATGAGTGAATGTGAATTTCATTAATTTTATTGAAAATGTCGTTTCCATGGTGACGAGAAATGAGGATTTTGTCGTCAGTCCATGACGCAAGAACCGGAAATGGCAATAAATTTCTGACACGGTGATAGCGATGAGAATTCACGTGGGTGAAAATTTCATTTTGTACTATCGTATAATAAATATTTGCTCACTTGATAAATGGACATTGAAATAGATATTTCAGAATTATTGTTGATAGATCACGTCACATTGTCCTGCCAACCAGATATTGGGCTGAGTCAATATATAAAATATTTGGAAAGTTCTATGAGTAAATTGTGGGATATTGAATAGATCATAGTAGATCATAATAGATCATATAATTTTCATTAATAAGTTCTGAATTTAGAATGTTATTTTTCTAATAAATTTACATTCACTGCTGTTCCATAATGTTTGATATTAACCTGAAATAAAAATCAGCACAATATGTAAAATCTAGGTTTGTTCAATTTGTATCAAATGTTAGTTGTTATACTTTCAGTATTTATAACATCCATAATTAAATACTAATATTTATTAAATTCAAAAACAATGCAATTTTTTTGCAATATTTAAATAAATGAGGATTTTTATTCAACGTCGAGTATTGTAAGCATTACGAATTTGGGATCATGTCTATTATCTGCCACCTAGGTAGTCATGTATGTATACCCTTTTTTTATATATCGATATATAATAACTCTGTATTTTTATCTCTTCTAACTTGATGTTTGTTAACGAAAGTCATACCTCTTCGAATGCCAGCTTCATAATAGTTATACATTTCATTATCTTGCAACAATTCACTGGGTCTATCCAATGACATTAATGCCAATGCCAATGTATTCCCGGAATACCGAAAAAATATTTATACATATACATTGAATTCGAACTATACAATTATCAGATACATGACGGTTCATTAACCTGTTGATATAAGGTACTCCAACGTAATGATAATTATTACTTTCACTTAGTAATAATAAATATATGAGTATAACATCTTTGACTTTTGTCCCCCGAATTATATCTATATTCGGATGTTTTATAAAAACATCATCGTTATTTAAATATGTATAATCCGAATCGTATGAGAGAACATTGATCACCAATCCTGGATTTTGATTTTCAAATTTCTTTATGTCATTCAATGTTGTCGGAGGGTTTTCTGAATCGTAATTTAATTCATTCGTGTACCGATAATATTGTAACGGTCTGTTACGGATTTCATGAATATCTTCGTGTGAATGATGCGACTAGAGCATTAGTGAAAGATCAGTTTTGGTCAGGGTTATCGTCAGATACCCAGGATATTAGATTCTCATGTTATCATAGAGTAAAGAAACTGAGAAAAAGAATATCAGAAATAGTAAAAGAATCATTCCTAATAATGATACATGGTTGTCAGGTGTATGACGACGAATTTCTAGTAGATGTTGGATGTTTTCCCAATGAGGAAACAGTTGTATTAATATTACTGGTAGAGTTTCCAGAGGATCAATGAGCAACTTTGAGATTGCCAGATAATGCTGAAATGAAGGATGAAACTGTACATCCCGAGCAAAAACAAGTAGATGGGGATATTCATCAAGAACCCGTAACTACAGTAGATTTAGATGAAGAGATAGATAAATATCTAAAGGAACTTGATAACACCGAAGACGAGTATGTCGAAATATTTCCAACAGGGGAAGATAAGGAAGTACAATTAAATCGAGATGAAACAAACATCGGAGCTAGTACTTCGCGAAAAGTCGAGCCACCAAGAGAAAGGGTGAGCCCGAAATTAGTCGAGAATAAAAGGAAGAAGGAGAGAATGGGTAGACCGAGAAAAAGTCAAATGAACCTACCTCCGAGAAAACTTCTAAAACCAGTCACAATACAAAATGTAACTAAGCAGGCTCTAGTAGGGATAGCTAACCAAATCGGTAAAAGCGTTGGAGACGCTAGTGAGAAAACGGAAACATGGAAAAGATTGAATCAAATCTTACGACTGATTAAGCCCGATTGGCAAATTAAGAAAGATAAAAATATTAATGTTGAGAAAATTGCAGAAAAAGTCAAGAAAGCGATGGAAAAGATTCCAGGAAGCACCACAGAACAAGAGTTGTTCGAAGTGGCAGGACAATTCATAGATGAAGGTCTGACGAAAGGGAAAATGATAACGATTTTAGCCTTAATGTTTAAAAATGCCTTAATCATAATTAAAGATGATTCATTGAGAATCCCAGCAGCCAAAGACAGGTTGACTGATATCATCGAAGTGAACTTCGGAACATGGATGACTGAGCACAAGTTTTGGGATATAAAAGAAGCGAAAAGAAAATATGAGTTAAATGAAGAATTGTTGACAGAAAATATTTTAAGTAGTCCACGGGGAACGGGTGGATTTACTAGTTGGATGATGATGCTGTTGGTAATGATGGGAATATTGCGACAGACGAATTCCCTAACGGCATATGATTGTAGCGAACCAATACTATCGCGAATCTACTCATTAGTAGACACAGTGGAATGCAAGGAAGCATATCTAGATAAAGTTGCAAAAAGGGAAGACGCGGAATATCATGTTTATCAGCAAACAGAGTTTTACAGAACCAGAGTGAGGGAATGTCGAATACAGAGAGCGACGTTTGAATATTTCTGTGGATCGAATAGTTATTCAGCATTTTTAGGAGCTAAACTCATTCCCATACCATTAATAATCCCACCAGAGGATTGTGTAAATGCTTTTCGGTCAAAAACAGTTAAAATAAATCATGAGGTAACAATTACCGCAGAAGAAGGGAAAAAGTTGGGTATAACTATTACCCGGGGAGGACCGATAGCAGATGATGGTTTTTTTCAGTGCAGAAAGAAAGTAAGAGGTTCTAATGTAGTATGCTATGTGGTAACAGTTGAGGACTACACAGTAGAGCTGATCGAGTACGAAGGAACATTTGAAGTATCCACGGGAAAAATGATGTCTCACCCAGAATGCAACGTGAAATTTAGTTATTGTAAAACTAGTCTGGCAGTACTAACGTACCAATCAATGAGAGATTTTTGTGATTTAGGATACCTGAAAAAGGTAGTATTTTCAAAGCTAGATGGGAAAGGTTTTACGTCTCAGGATGCACAACAAAGTGGTTGGGGAAACAAGATAGCTCACAAAACGAAAAAGGAAGTAGTACCGGAGAAAAGAACAGCAGTAGTATTAGTCTCCAAGGACCCAACAGATGCAATTCGTTTAGTGAGAAAGAAACAGACAACAAAATGTGGTGTACCAATATTTGAAACCAACTACAAGGGAATATACTTAGCATACAAATATGTTCCAGCAGCAGAATCATTACATCTATCAGATATTAAAATAGCCAAGTATATCAATAATAAGATTGATTTCTTGTATCATGATTTACAGACACAATTATTAGATGTGTATCAGGAAGTGATTCTGAACGACTGTCGTTTAAATCGGAAAATAATACGGAATGGATTAGCAATATCTATAGCTAATCCTGATTTAATAATGCCAATGTTGACAGAGGAAGGAACATTTGGTAGAATATTAGGTGAAGCAATTTATAGCTACCAATGTAAAGCAATAGAGGTAAAATTACCAAATATGATCGATGTACTTTGGAGCTTCCTGTGAAATATAAAGTAAAATTGAGATTCCTGATGCCAGTATCAGTAGGGTATTGTGTGGACCCGGGAACAAAGACATATGGCGTCATCGATGACGTCACAAAGACATATTACGTCATACCCCCCCCCGGGGAGGGGTTTTTTTTTTTTTTTTTTTTTTTTTAAATTTTTTTTTTTTTTTTTTTAAATTTTTATTTATTTTTTTTTTTTTTTTTAAATTTTTTTTTAAATTTATATTACGTTGCGGTATTTTAAAAAATATATTACGTTGCGGTATTTTAAAAAATATATTACGTTGCGGTATTTTAAAAATATATTACGTTGCGGTATTTTAAAAATATATTACGTTGCGGTATTTTAAAAACTTATTTTGATGGTTAAATAAAATTATTACACACAATACTAAGACAAAATATTCTGTTCCCCTATGGTCACACACACACAATGTATAAAAATATTATTAATGTCCACACACGCAACAAGTTAGTGTTCTCATCGATATATTATTAATCTATATACTCCGAGTTTATCCGACAAAATATTCTGTCCCCCTATGGGTACTGCTAACAAGGGTACTGGTCGCGCTCAACAACTCGCAAGGGTATTATTAAACAATGTAACATATATTATTATTATTATTATTATTATTATTATTATTATTATTATTATTATTATTATTATTATTATTATTATTAATATCATTATTATCATTATTATTATTATTATTATTATTTGTTTAATATATTATTATTTTATGTTTAATATATTATTTGTTAAATATTATTATTATTATTATTATTATTATTATTATTATTATTATTATTATTATGGGTACTGCTCACAAAGGTAAATGTCACAAAGTTACTGTTAAAAAATATTCAAGACAAAACATTAACAAAGAAATTATACTTTAAATATACACTAAAATTTATTAACACACTGGGTAAAGGTCATAAAGGTAACTAACAAAACTTTAACATATTATTATTACACACAATGTATAAAAATTGTTCACAAAGTTACTGTTAAAAAAAAAAAAAATATTCAAGACAATATGACTAATACATTTATTAAATAATTTAAACACATCATCGAAAATAATCATGTCCAAAATAATTATCATCTGCTGGATCATGGAAATCATCTGTATCATCTGCTGAGATAGCTTCCGTTGAATCTATAAATATAACGGTGTCACCGCCCCTATAATGACCATATGCCAAACTTTGATTTTTATCCACCCAATTTCGCTTATCATCTCTACATGTCAAGGCTCTTTTATTATTTTTAATACTAAAAAGTTGGTGATTTTTTGACGTTATTCTAAACTGAGGGACTGTGTATATTTTATCATTTAAATAACAATCTAGATACGACTGATGTGTTAGTCCAGTATCTTTCATACTTATCCCCTTAGCCTTCATACTTTCCTCATCACCCATCAAACTGTAACATTTAGGTCTCAAGAACACCCAATCTTTATATAATAACCCTTTATTCTCGTCTTTGAATTTACCAATGACAGAATCAAGGTTCCTACTATATAAAGGATGATTTGGGTCATAATTCGAAGTATCTAATAATTGATCTCTAATCATCGCAGGTAAAAGAATGTCAAGACTACAATGTTTAATTTCCAAGAAGAAGGAATCTGTGTCTCCAGCAACGATATTAATTTCGCAGTTGAATTCGTCGCGATATTTTTGCAACTCTTCATACTGCAGCTGGTACATCCTGAGTTTGGATAAATCAAGTACGGTTTGACCAATGTAACTAGGTCTATTCAAACACACTATGTCCTTCCTCAATAAAACCGAAATCAAGTCATCATCGATTTTCGTGGATTTACGAAAAGTCGGTTTCGAACAGAATGTTAATAATCTCTGTGAAGAATTACACAGACGTAAATTAATACGTTTTTTAAGATTTTCAACAGTCTTGCCGTAAAGACTGTTGTTTAATAATTTATAGAAATTTTTATCTAGTTTATTTGTCGACGCTGCTCGTAACGCCGTATTTGTGTTAATATAATTTTTGAAAATTTTATCTTGTTTAAATTTAATTGCTCTATGTGTTTTTGATATTTTAACACCTAATTTAATAAATATTTGTAGAAGCCTCCAATGAAGAACGTAGTTCCTCTTGGGGCTGTGTGTAAGCAACAGCTTCTCTATTTTCGAACCCGGTACACACATCTTTTCAGCGGCAACGGGAAGATCGTCCAGTTTGTCGTGAATTGACGTCGGTATTTCTAAATCCACTTCTATGGTATAACCATAATCAAGCAGATCTAAATCTACCGTTGTGCATTCAACAATTATATTATTTAATAAATTATCATCAGTAACCCATTCAAAGTCACTGCAAGGTAATGGTTGACTTAAAGCCCAACCGTATAAATTATTTATATCTATGTAAAGCAAAGCGGTATCCGGGTCTGTTTTTACATAATGTTTATTTACAAAAGTTAGTCCGCCACGGATACCGCCCTCGAAAAAGTTATACATCTCCATATCGGTGAGGAGCTCAATTGGAGAGTTTAAAGTTAATAAGGCTGAATTCCAAGACATACCTGGAATCCCTAAGAAATTTAATGGCTCTAGTCGGTTATGAGCAATGGACTTAGCTCTAAATTGCTGGAAAAAATCGGCTAAAAGGAAAACATCAAGTTTTAAATAAACCATCATGTAATCGAAAAGTGAAGTACATGAAGTTTCAACCCAAATTCGCTGAGCTGTCTCATATTCAGCTGGAGTCACATCTTTCCAAATAGGAGGTAACTGATGAGTGTTATGCAAAACCTCTAATGAAGTTGCGGCATCATAAGGAAAAATTCCCTTTGCAGTTATTATTGTACCCTGAAATTCTGATTCGGTCAAGGGTAAAGATGATAAAGTTTTGACAGCATTATTTAAGGACTCGCTGACAAATTGATAAGAGTCTATAAATTTAACAGTTAATGAGTCAATCCTAGCAAAAAGACTAAGGAATTTCTCGCTGGTTAAAGGAATACAACTAATATTCCATGAATGATATTTTGAAAGGCCAAATTTCAAGATATGATGCAGATCATAACCCTTTAAATTATGAAATACTACAGGAAGGGTATGTCTAATTTGCCTCGACAGATTACAAGTTGTACAAGCGGCACCAAGATATAGACCGGTAAAATGATCATGGTCCCTAACTGGACTAACTAAAGGCTTATTGCACAAATAACATGATGTGCTGTTTTCAAACATTAATTGTTGCTCATCTGTAATTATCATTTTCTTTTGATAATTTTTATAATAATAAGGAGTTACAATATATTTCCCTATCATTTCAATTTCAGTAAGAAATTGATCGACACAATCTAAACCGGTGAACGACTTATAAATTTTTACGCCCGTGAAATTATTAATAAAAAGCATACCGGCAGAAATAGGCAGATGACGTTGAAAGTAGCGAGTGTCTTTAGGTAAGATAGCCTCAAAGTCAGCGTAAATAACAAAGGGAGGAGTGACTGTTTTACTCCAATCAGTAAATTCTAAATATTTATTTTTAGGCAATGTGTACAAGGTAGTACCAAGCTGATTTTTATCGCAAAGACCCTTATGTCTATTAAAAGCGTCATCATTCCTAAAACCGTTTAAACATCTAGGGCACCACTGACTACAAATCCTAACAGGAGTGATTGAACTATTCCTACAATTAAGAAATCTATTTAGGTCTGTGATTCCAAGATAATGATAATTATCATTCTTTTCAATTAATAATAAATTGATAGGTATGGCTCCTACTATCTTACTCCTATATATTATATCAATAAAGGGATGTTTCATAACTGCATCTTCATCGGAAATGTCAATCAAAGCCTTTTCGTTATAAGTAAGAACATTTATACTATAACCCGGATTTTGTTGTTCAAATTTACTTATATTTGATAATTTCATCGGCATATCATTAGGATCAAATTTAATTTCAGAAAGATTGTAGGAATTAGGGCGATTTCTATATTGCCTATTTATACTATCATATTTAATAATTGACAAGAAACTATACAAAAAGCAGAAGTGGTCATTATTAACTACATTAACGAGACAGCTTAAGTTTCTTAAAGATTTTGGGGTTTCAATAAAACTTCTACCACTTAACCGACTTATTTCAGCAAATTTAGTCAGAACAAAGCTTATGTATTCTATTTTATTGATAGTCCAATTACTACCTTTCTCATTAATTTTAATTATTTTTTCATTTAAACGAGCAATACCTTCGTCAATGAATGTATCGCTCCAAACTCGGGCGGAATTCGAGATTACAAAAGATTGTAACTCATCATCTTTTATAAATTCCACCTTTAGACAAAATTGAATTTTACATGATTTTAATTTATTTACATATAAATTTAATTTATTTATTAAAATGTCTGGTACAGAGACCGTTTTTAAATCTAAAGACGAAACGTCCATTTTTAATATAATATGGTTATTATTTAAATCACTGGTGACATCTACGACACCATAACCTATTTGATTAATATTATTATTACCATTATTATAATAAATATTACTATTATTATTATTATCAATTTCATCATCACTTATGTTGATTATTTCATCATCATCACTTATGTTGATTATTTCAATAACTTTATATTTTTTACTTGGTATTGAATTGATTTTTTCATTATTTTTTCTTTTATTCATATTAATTAGATTATTTATTTGATCATTTAATTTATTTACTTGATCTTTTAGTTTAGTTATTTCGTTTATATCATTATTATTATTGGTGTTGTTAGTATTATTGTTGGTGATATTATTATCATTATTGTTGATATTATTATTGTTGTTGATAATATTAGTGTTGATATTATTATTATTAGTGTTGTTGATATTATTATTATTGTTGTTGATATTATTATTATTATTGTTAACAAACGATTCATATAAGCTATAGAAAAGAGACTTCTTAGAAGGTTTAAATTGTTGGAGATGGAGTCTATGCTTATTATAAAATTCCTTATACGTTATAACTTCAATAACCTCACATTTAGGGCATAGGATGTAGGTGACACCGTTATATTTATGACTATAATATCTTTCCATTATATCATCGCAGTCATTATGATATTGACTATTACAAAAGTTTTGGTATTTCAAGCCTATGAAAATATTTTTTATCATAAAATGTTTAAAAAATAATAAGATAATAATCATTTTTAAAGTTTAAGATATTTTTCGTAAGATATTATTCAAAATTGACTTTTAAATAGTATCTTATAAAAAATATTATAAAATATATATAATTTAATTCATTTTCATAAATAAATAAATAATTCATTTTCAAAAATAGATTTTATTTTCATAAATAATATATAAAAGTTATTAATTATAATGTTCAAAATCATCATATTTCATAAATCTTCTTTATAAAATCATCATAAATAAATAAATCTTCTAATAATCATTTTTAAAGTTTAAGATATTTTTCGTAAGATATTATTCAAAATTGACTTTTAAATAGTATCTTATAAAAAATATTATATAATTTAATTCATTTTCATAAATAAATAATTCATTTTCAAAAATAGATTTTCATAAATAATATATAAAAGTTATTAATTATAATGTTCAAAATCATCATATTTCATAAATCTTCTTTATAAAATCATCATAAATAAATAAATCTTCTAATAATCATTTTTAAAGTTTAAGATATTTTTCGTAAGATATTATTCAAAATTGACTTTTAAATAGTATCTTATAAAAAATATTATATAATTTAATTCATTTTCATAAATAAATAATTCATTTTCAAAAATAGATTTTCATAAATAATATATAAAAGTTATTAATTATAATGTTCAAAATCATCATATTTAATAAATCTTCTTTTCATAAATCATCATAAATAAATAAATCTTCTTTTCATGAATAAATCTTTTCATAAATCTTCCTTTCAAAATTATCATAAATCTTCTTTTCATGAATAAATCTTCTTTTCATAAATCTTCCTTTCAAAATCATCATAAATAAATAAGTAAATCTTCTTTTCATGAATAAATCTTCTTTTCATAAGTTTCTTCTTTTAATTATTATTATTATTAATATTAATATTATTATTATTATTATTGTTTATAAAACTTAAAAACTTATTACAATAAATAAATACTTACATTTTCGTCCTTTCGAAAGAAATTTTCCAGCATCGGCACCAGCAGAAGTATTTATTACATTTCCATCTAAAAGCATAATAAAAATAATAATGATAATAAGAGTAAACTATTACCATTTATTCTATTCATGTCTACAGCTTGTCCGTCGATATTCATTTTAATTTGTTGATTAGTACCTAATAATCATATTAAAATAATAAAATAATAAAATAATAAATTTACCATTAATTCCTCCAACGATCTTTCCGTCAACTCTTTGAATATTGTTGTTGTTGTTGTTCATGTTGTTAAATATTGTTAATATAGTTTTAAAAGTGATGAAAAAATGAAAGTGTAGACTATATAAGAGAGATATTACAGGTTTTATTAACCGACCAATGAAAATAGAGATAGGATAGGAAAAGACACTACATGTTTGTTTATACAAACCATGATGAAATAATGACCTTTACATGTCTTTATTACTCAGTGCTTTGTTACTTTGCACTGTGCATGCACTGAACATGTAATAGTATTACATAATATTTTTAACCATAAAATTTAACAAATAATATATTAAACATAAAATAATAATATATTAAACATAATAATATTTAACAAATAATAATAATATTTAACAAATAATAATAATAATATTTAACAAATAATATTTAACAAATAATTAAAATAGTCAACAAATAAAAATCATACAGTATACATTTATTAACCATCAAATTTTTTATACAACAACCATGCCAAACAGTGTTGACCACATGTTTGAGTCAATGGATTTTGAAACATAGTTTTATTATATACAATAGGTTTCCCAATTGTTTGAAGTTTTGATATCAACAAAGCAGGATAATAGAAACCCATAGGATCGAATACGAATATATTACTAGGTTTCACATATATAGCTATCCAATGTTCTCCACCAAGATGAGACGAATGAGTATTGACGATTATGGCTTGATTATTGCTCAAATAAGGAATTTTATCGAGAGGGAAAACACCTACAAATTCATTTCCTAATATTTGTTTTCCAATTCGATTAACCTGAACAGAACTACTTTAATAAAATTAAACAGTATCAAAAAACTTACTCCATGACAACTTTTTGTGTTTCTGTATACATTTATACTAGCACGGTTCTATTTGCAGTAATTTGAACTTCATTTTCAAATACTCCATATATTATAACATGTACCGGTTCAGTGATAGCTTTTGCAAACTTAATATCCAGTCGTAAATTCCCGTTTTGTGGTAGTTGACTCTGATTTAAATCAAAATCAGGGGCTAAAACAAATGTGAAAAATGGATATTTGCTTTTAAATTCTTCTAGAGTAATTCCACAATTCAAGTTTTTATCTAAGTAACCCAGATTTCTAACAATACTCTGCATATATGTCGCACAGTAATTATCGCTTTCGAAATCTTGAGTATATGTTTCTCTATAATCAGTATTTTTCGACAAAGTCAATGAAGTAACACCAAAATTTTTGAAAATTGAGCTGGAAGCAGTATAAGATCCATTATATTGCGTTTCACTTTGAAATGTTACCAGAATAAAATTAGGCATTCTTCTGTCACCAAATATTTGTTCTTTATAGAATGATGAAGCACCTTTAGCAATAGCAAATTGTACAATTTCCTTTGTTTTTAATGGATAAATTGCATGTTTTGAATTAAGACCCAATTGATGACCAGCTAATACTGACGGGTCTACTCGAACTCTTCTCACCAATAATTTTGCATCAACTAATTGACATATTGGTGCACCAGTTGCACTAGTAAGAGATAATGCAGAATCGGACCTTTTCAATCTAATGTGTACATTAACTCCTGGTAGCAAATATTTCGGTTGATCCATAAAATCGAGTTGTAATGATGAGCACATAGTGAATGATTTTGAGCCTTTAACCCACTTTTTTCTTTCATCATCTGTTGCAGCATAACCCATAGGTGTAAGACAGGTATTTTTAGTATCAGAATTGTAATTTAAAATAGTTTCTATCAAAGCCTTGTGAATGAATGTATTATTTCCGCCCTCAATCTTGATATTATTAAATCCCAACACTGCATCTTTAAATAGAGTATGAAACATGAAATTGTTCGGTATTGCATCTGCATTGGCATCCAAAACTTTTCTATCTTTATCTACAACCTTGATCTGGACAGTCAATAAAGTATCGTTCAAATCTAAATATTCAGTTTGCGAACCATTAATATAAAACTCGATATCATTTCTACTATCAGTAATTGAATTCATAGGAAAAACTTCCTCAAATGCCCCAAATTCGATTACCGCTTGAGGCGATGGTCTATCAAATATACATAATTCGGATTTACCACAAATCATTTTGCAAATATAGTTCCATGTCCTTTCATTCGTTTGTTTATACGTGATATTCCATGTCCTTTACGTTTTGGAGCTGGGGCTGGAGGCGTATCTTTTTGAAACATACCAGCAACTCCAGGTAGAACCTTCCCTAACTCAGCTAAAGCATTTGTTTTTAGGGATGGTAATATTTTCTGTTCATTCATAATAACATCTTTTGCAGTTTTCATACCAAAACTACCAATACGTTTAAGAATAGGAAGTGCAAATCTCCCTATTGTTTTTAACCAACCTGATCCGTACTGTTTACCAATAAAATATGGTAATTCACCGCCAGATTGGCTATCACTATACATACTAATAATATCGGAATTAGCCATCTACTTTACGAAAATGTAGTGTCAAATGAGTTTTTGAGTCTTTTGGAAAGTTTATAAGTTTTCCACTATCGTCACGAATATTTATTTCTATATTGTTTATACATGAGCTTGAAATTGGTAAATACATGGGATTATCTATATTTATATTGACAACTTCATCATGTTCATATTTTCCAATCCATACCGATTTCAAAAGAGGAACACTGGAATCACCAACAATAATAGGCTCAATAATATTAGTATATATGAACATTTGTTGATGATGTTCAAGTATTCTTGGTTTACGTATACCTGCCGATTTTTCCCGATATTGCTGCTTCTCTAATCCAAGTGTATTTGTCAAATTTTTATCAAATGTAACTTCGCAAATGTCATCATTCAAACTGAATGTAAATAACAGATCTTTCACAATGTCCAAACTTTTAAATATGTGTGAACAATTGTACTTTAAATATTTAAGTAACACATCAAGTTTATCAATATATAATTCGTCAGCAAAGGTGAATGATTCTTCAACTTCATTATTATACGACACTGATATTTTGATTTCTTCTCTCATTACACTGTTTGCTTCAAATAGATCAAAGCGTAATAAGTATTCTGTTTCCATAACTTCATTTTTCAACTTATTGCAGCCCATTCGTCTGGCATCTTCAATATATTCGAATGTTATTGTAAATGGTTTAAAATCACAACTGATATTTAATCCATCCTTGTAAAACATAGAGCAGTGCTGATCTAATATCTGATTTGGAATATGATATGTTTTATCATAATTACTGATAATAAAGATACCACTACATGTTTTCATAGCATTCCTTTTGAAATCAATCTTACATTGACTATAAAATGGGAATGTATTGTACACGAATGTAAAATCTTGCAGTGCAACTTCCCAGTCCCCATTTAAAGAAATCGGATTCTGGAGATTGACCATAAATTTACTGGCTTGATTGTCTGGATGAATTAATGGGCAACTATTGCTTGGTAAAATAGTATAAAAATTCACTTTACTAGATCCTTTTCTGATATCCATGATGGGTTTTGATAACCATGCCATTTGACATAGTATTGTTTATCCTTGCCGACCTTTTTAGTTTTCAATATCTTTTGAATTCTAAATACTTTTGGAGGAGGAATAACTTGTAATTCTTGCTCATAAAATTTTCCTTGTACAATATTGTTATCATAATCACTGATGACATACATTACAGGATTCTGACTAGTATTTATTTTTGAAATTACAAAGACTTCATCACTCCAATTTGTATCGAAATTTTTAATAAATGGTGATGCACTAATTTTACTAATTCTAACATGGTCACCGACTTTATATTTAGGTTTTGCAATTT
This sequence comes from Schmidtea polychroa, assembly GCA_959609185.1. Classification (NCBI taxonomy): domain Eukaryota; kingdom Metazoa; phylum Platyhelminthes; order Tricladida; family Dugesiidae; genus Schmidtea; species Schmidtea polychroa. Next base: position 455,421 of record CAUHTR010007680.1, read on the forward strand.
TTACAGATTTCTTAGAAGTCAATGTTTTTGATGTAATATCAACCGGTCTTAATCCATTAAGTCCTCGATGTGATGAATGATTATAACTGGTTATTATTTTCGGTAAAGCATTTACCCATTTTTTATTACCTTGATGCACGAATAATTTCTTTAATCTATCTCTCAATGTTCTGTTAAATCTTTCAACATGAGCAGCTTTGTATTGAGAATGTACCGAGTAATGGTTTATTTTCAATTTATTGAGGATTTGCTTGACTTTACTGTTGTAGAATTCTTTACCTAAAAATAATAATAATAATAATAATAATAATAATAATAATAATAATAATAATAATAATAATAATAATAATAATAATAATACCTAAATCCGTTTGCAAGTTATTAGGATGTCCATCTTTAAATAAATCATTAACAGCTTTAGACATTTCATCTGCAGATTTTGCCTTGACAGGTATTGCTCGGGCAAACCGACTGAATACATCAATACATGTTAAAATATATTTATTCCCATTGTTAATTTTCGAATAAGGTATCATCTCCATCAAATCCATTTGCCATAAATCATTTATTCCATATGTTTTATATACTCTTGTTGGGAATCGTTTCTGCATTGGTTTGTTCAAACTGTACGCAAGCTGGTCTGATAACCACTTCTGGGTTTCCTTTTTCGAATTCGGAACTCTTTTGTTTAATTTTGCCACTCCACCGAAACCGGCTTCGTCTTCGGGGTTCGTCCAAATCTTCTCCATTACAACAAGAAGATTTAATATTAAATTTAATGTCTGGTAATGAAGGATTAGCACCCATTGTTTATGATCGACTTCCTATTATTCCACCTAATAATGATATTGCTAAAGGTATCAATGCACCGATAAATCCCCCTTGTTGTTTATATATAATTTTTCTCATTTGTTGACGATTTTTATTATTTACTAATGATAGCAAAGGTTTCCTATGTTTACTCAATAATTGCTTTTTAGATTTACTGATTTTAATCTTGCCTTTGACTACTTTAAGTATAATATCGAGTAAATCATCGACAACATAATTTGGAAAAGATTGTAAAATACTGTTTCTTTTCATACTGGGTGCTTTTAACAATGTATTGAAAAACGGGAAACTCCGATGATTTTTAACAACTTTTACTTTCTTAGTGGTTTTACTTTTAGGTTTAGGTTTAGGATTTTTCGAAATAAGATTCATTGCAGGAAAATTTTCTGTAATAAGTTCTTTAGATGGAGTATAACTAGTTGTTGGTGGAACTTTTGGTTGTTTTTTACTCGATATCCTTGTTTTTGAAAACATGATTTATATGTTTTCAATTTTGTTTTGAACTTTGTTTATAAACCATGGCACCTTTTGGGTTGAAAATATCTGTTTTTACCCGTATATCATCAGGACATTGTTGTGTGAAATCGAGAAATATATACCCATGAGGTATTTTCGTAGCATCTTGAAATGCATTGATAAGAAAATTACGGTTATTAGGGTATGCTTGTCGTCCAAGAAAATCAATGACAGTTGCATCTCTAGGATTCTTGAAAATAACTAGATATTGTACATTTAAATTACGTGTTCGATGTGCCCCACCTTGATGAAATAAATTTTGTGTTATGAAAATAACTGTTACACCAACATGTCTGCTGATTTTTGTGAATAAATTATTAAAATCCTTTTCTTTATTGGCTTCTTGATACAAATCATCGATAATGATTACATCATCTTTCTTCAAACGACTTGACCAGTTTTTATCAAAACCCTTTACTATTTTCATGTTTTTCAATTGACAGAAACTTGATTGTGTCAATCCATGTTCTTCATCGGCGCCCCTATGCCAATAAATATTGTTGAATTTTGTTTTGAACAAATTAGATTTTAGTAATTTACAAACAAATAATGTTTTTCCGCTACCACTTGGACCAACGATTTGGTATACTGCATCATTTCGTAATTCCATTTTTTAAATTTAAACTATATATAATTATTGTTTATATTGATAATTTAAATGAACTCCTTTTTAAAATAACTATATATAACAGAGTTTTTATAATTATTTCATTAAAATGCTTTCAAATATAAATTACAGGGCAAAAGCTGATGTATCAAAAATGGTATTTCCAATGGGGAAACCACAACAACTCATCAATAGAAGTAAAAAATATCCAATAATATATTTCAAAACTGGTAAATGTAGAATTATGGGGTGTAAGGAAATAATCAAAGCTAGTGAATATAATGTTTATGATTTAGAAATACAATCGATAACCATAACTTCCGATATAGGTTTTTCTTGTAATTTAAATAAATTGGCTAAATTAATACCATGCTTTTACGAACCAGAATTATTTCCAGCTTTGAGATATATAAAATATAACCCTATGTGTGTAAATATATTCGCTAGCGGTAAGATAGTAATTCTTGGAATAAAAAATATTGATTACAAATGTATAGTTGATAATATCATATCTGAAATTAAATCAATAATTGAAGGAAATGAATTTTTAGATTTTTTATTATCACTTAATTAATTATTTATCATTACAAATTCAATGCAATTGAAATGCATGATTCTGATTGGTCGAAATCTAATTGGCTGATGATTATTTATAACAAAATGTTTTCGGTTTAGTTGTCATTTATTCAACAAAAATGTACAACATACAAAGTTCCGCAATCACCTCAATGAAAGAGCATGCAAATTATGGTAATTTCAAATTTTTATTATTACATTAATATATATATTTTACAGATGAATATCAATCAATTATCTTGCAAAGATTATGCTTCTATTATCCAGAATTAAATGAAATTCTACAAGATAGAGATACAGCTATCATTCCGGATTTGGTATACAACCAAACACGAATCTGGATATTTGATATAATAAACACCTTTCTATGGGATATCAAGATAGGAAGGGGGATGAAAGAAATGAAACCAGAGGCTCCTTGCATTTTCGGATGTAGCTGTTGCAATTTCCGTTATCAACAATATGTTGAATGGTGTTTGGTGAAGACTCTGAGAAATCACCACTCGAGTCAGATTGTATCAAAATAAATTTTTATGTTGAATTGTTTTGTTTTTGTAAATCGAAATAATAGAAATAATAATAATAATAGTAATAGAAATAATAATAATAAAAAACAATATTTATAATAAAAACATTAATGCAACATTAATGCAAATGACATGCAATTTAAACAAAGACATACAGCAATCTGATTGGTTGATAAACAATAGTCATAGGTATAAAAACCCTGTACCATTTCATTTTAATCATAATTCACGATGACAAAGAAAATTTCAAGCACTGAAAAGCCAAAAGTTGTTCCAGAACTTGTACAACCTGTTCAAATGTTCCACAACTATAAAATGTATTTTTTAAAAGAAGAAATCAATATGAAATTGGCGTCACCGATCAAGCTAATTCCAACTAAATTTCAATTCTTATCCGGCACGCTTTCAATGATAGATATTAAATCTATTGATGAGGTTTTCAAACGGTTGAATACGAATCTATCTTGTAATCAACATGCCTGGTTCAACAACAGATATGCAAGATTTTATGATTCCTTTGATGAAATCGGTTTCAAAGAAAACGAAAATTGGTATATAACAATTGCAATCCAAGGATATAAAGTAGATAATAATGATGTGTATTCTCCAATTTGGAAAATTATGTCTGCTAGACTTTCACAACTATTTTAATGTTATATTTAATAAATGTATTAGTCATATTTGTTTTTTCTCTTTATTAATTGCAACATTAATGCAAATGACATGCAAATTTAACAAAGAAAATCTATAAACAAACTTATAATATAGTTTTAAAGTGATGAAAATGACTGCAGAAAAAGGTTAACATGATTAATTAAATACTGAATTATTTATTATTTAGAATTATTAATCAACTTTTTGTTGGAAAAATTAGCAGAAATATCTGGTGTAAAAATTGAGGATATATTATCTGTTACAAATGCATTAAATATCGGCTGGGTAGTTGAGAGTCAAGATTCAAGATTTGAAGAAACCGATACTCAAGAAATTGATGACGAAATCTATGAACCTAAAGATAATATTACGAATGATTGTATTGATCATGTCGTTGAAAATATAATGAAATGTGGAGATGACGATTGCGAATGTGTTAATAAATTTTAAAATTGAATTATTTTCATTTAAATATACTATTAAAAACAATAACATTAATTTTTATTCATATATCTACAGAAAATATACATTATAACAACTCCAGTTGTAAGTTTTATAAAGTTTTTCATTTTTCTTTTGATTTCATCAGTTTCTTTAAAATTGCAGGCCAGTTTATTTAATACACCCCATCCGCCATTGGCTTCTATCCATGGGGTAAACTTGGACTTGATTATCTAGAAATGAATATTATTAAAATATAGATTATAAAAGAAATCTTACTTCTAAAGACCACTGATAATAATGTTCTGAGTCATGTTGACCTTTTGCAATGATTATCTTCATGTAGGTGAATCCTACAATTATCCTTGTCCATTTCATGTCTTCATCGAAAAGACACTGAAATATTCTATTGAAGTAATACTTCTTGGTTTCCAGGGATTCCATCTCCATCATCTGCTGATAATCGATATGTTCACCTTCAATGATTTGTTCGGTTCGATTGATCAGGAAATTGAGGCTGTCGACTATATTCGCGGTGACAATTCCGTTTAGAACATTTTCCATAAAATTTGGTTGCAACATTTCTAAATTAATTTAAAATATAATGTTTTATTTATACTAATACCATATGATTTTGATTGGTTGATAGACTATAAATGTAAAAGAAAGGTTTTGATTTGATACACCATAAAAACTGTATTGCTAATTATTATAACGAGTGTGTGCTAACACAATACTATAAATTTTATAATATTCGACTATGTTTTTTGTTAACTATGTTTTGTGATAGAAATTATATAATAATAATAATAATAATAATAATAATAATAATAATAATAATAATAATAATAATAATAATATATGTTTTATTACATTGTTTAATAATACCCTTGCGAGTTGTTGAGCGCGACCAGTACCCTTGTTAGCAGTACCCATAGGGGGACAGAATATTTTGTCGGATAAACTCGGAGTATATAGATTAATAATATATCGATGAGAACACTAACTTGTTGCGTGTGTGGACATTAATAATATTTTTATACATTGTGTGTGTGTGTGTGACCATAGGGGAACAGAATATTTTGTCTGAGTATTGTGTGTAATAATTTTATTTAACCATCAAAATAAGTTTTTTAAATACCGCAACGTAATATATTTTTAAAATACCGCAACGTAATATATTTAATAATTAAAATTTCAAAATACCGCAACGTAATATATTTTTAAAATACCGCAACGTAATATAAATTTTAAAATACCGCAACGTAATATAAATTTTAAAATACCGCAACGTAATATAAAAAAAATTTTTTAAAAAAAAAAAAAAATTTAAAAAAAAAAAAAAAAAAAAAAATACCCCCCCTCCCCCCGGGGGGGTATGACGTCATATGTCTTTGTGACGTCATCGATGACGTCATATCTCTTTGTTCCCGGGTCCACACAATACCCTACTAGTATCACATCAGTTATTAAAGGAGGATACCTCACCATTAACGGCAATTTGCAATCCAGCAATGTCACCATTATACAAAATCAACAATATTTGGATTTCGTTGCCAGACAGAAAGCCGCCTTCAAAACCAGTTGAAGTGCTTCAAGCTACAAAGTTAGAAACTAAAATGGAGTTTCAACCATTAAACGAGATGTCAAAAGGCGGAGTATATACTCCGGAAGATATTGAAGAAGCTCGGAGAGCAATTGTATTTCCCCAAATCAGAGTTCGGGGAGTGACAGAGATAATAACAAGAATTTGTCAGTTAGACTATGTAATGACTATAGGAAATTAAATGAACAAACAGTTAGTGATAATCACCCGCTACCTTTGTTAGATTACATTTATGATAAAATGAAAAATTCGAAGTTGTTTACTGTGATGGATGCACAGAAAGGGTTTTATCAAATAAAAATGAGCGAAGACTCAATTCCTATGACAGGATTTTCTACAAGTAGTGATCATTTCGAATACCTAGCAATGCCTTTTGGATTAAAAGGAGCCCCTCAAACTTTTCAGAGGGCAATGAATATCATGTTGATGGATGCACATCACGCAATGGTATATATAGACGATATTATCATCTTCTCGGAAGATTTAGATAAACATTTGGAACATCTTGAGGATATTTTTAAAAGATTGATTATGGCCAATCTGAAAGTAAAGCCAAGCAAATGCAAATGTGCAGAATCGGAAGTGATTTACGTGGGGAATGTAATATCACACGATTGCGTAAGACCAGATCCGGCCAACACGGGTAAAGTAAAGAATTTCCCACAACCAGTGAATGTGAAACAAATCAAAGGATTTTTAGGGTTGACGGGATATTATCGGAAATTTATACGAAATTTTTCAGCAATTGCTTTTCCTTTAACTACCTTAGAAAGAAAGGTATAAAATTTTTATGGGGAGAAGATCAGCAACAAGCGTTTGATAAGTTGAAAGACGCTCTATGTAAACCACCAATTCTAAGATTTCCAGACTTAAAAGACAATTCATGGTGATGACCGATGCATGCACAAGAGGCATAGTTGTAGTTTTGGGACAGAAAGACGAAATTGGTGATGAATACGCAGTAGCATATGCAAGTCGTGGATTGAAGCCACACGAAAAAAATTATACTGTAATAGAATTGGAAGCATTATCATTAGTATTTGCAGTGGAAAATTTAGTCATTACCTATGAGACAGAAAGGTAATTTCTATACGGATCATAGACCATTGCAATGGCTGTTAAAACATAGAGATGAAGCATCAAAATTAGTAAGATGGGCATTGAGATTACAGCCATATAATATCGAAATTGTATATCGTAAAGGTAAAGCTAACGGTAATGCAGACGCATTATCACGAATGGAGCAAGAGCCTGAGTTAGAAGATATAAAGGAAGGAAGATTAGAAGGAACAATCTTCATGCTAACAAGAGAGGCTAACACTTTGAGCGATTTAGTAGAGGCGCAGAAAAATGATGACGAGATCAATATGATCAGACAAGCTATAGAAGCAAAGGCCATACCAAATGAGTTTCAGAAATATTGGGAGAGACATAAAGATAAATTCATATTGGAAGAAGGTCTAATCAAATATGTGGAATCAAGAGATAATGTAATATTAGTGCCAAAGAAATACAGAGAATCACTATTATTACAATACCACGATGGAGCACTGGGAGGACATCTTTCAGCTAGACATACACCGTCGAGATTAAAAATGAAATACTTCTGGCCAGATATGAAAAATGATGTTAAAAAGTGGTGTCAATCGTGTAAGATATGTATAACCAGAAGGAACACATGCAGGAAACCATATGTTCCATTGAAAACCAATGCCAGTACCGTCCTCGCCAATGGAGATGACTGCTATGGACGTACTAGGGCCGTTTAAAGAATCGAAGATGGGAAATAATTTATCATAGTATTTGCGACTACTTAACGAAGTGGCCCGAAGCATTCCCAATCCCGAACCATAAGGCAGACACAATTGCCAGAATCTTTGTAGAACAAATTGTATTTAGATATGGTGTTCCGACAAAATTGCTTACCGACAGAGGAAAGAATTTCATGAGTAATTTGTTAAAGAGTATAAATGATTACTTTGGTATTTTAAAGTTAAATACCTCACCATACCACCCACAAACGGATGGATTGGTAGTAAGGATCAATGGAACCTTGGCAAACATGTTATCATCATACGTAAACTCAGGTCAGACGGACTGGGATGTACACATACCATCGTGTTTGTTTGCGTATAGAAATGCAATTCATTCAGTAACAGGAGAAACACCTTTCTATCTGATGTATTTAAGGCATAGCAAGATGCCAGTGGATCTCATATTTTATCCGAAAGCTTCACAGAATTGTGATGAAGGAAATTACTTATTCGAGATGAGAGAGAGAATGCAAGAAGCCTGAGAGAAAGCAGGTTTGAACATTCGTTATAACCAGGAAATAATGAAGGAATATCATGATCGCAAAGCAAAGGATCATGGGTTTTTGGTAGGAGATTATGTCATGTTAGAGGGACATTACAACAAAAAAAGTTTGTCTCCAAAATTAATGAGAAATTACAAAGGGCCATATCAAATTTTGAAAGTAACAGAAACCAATTTGGTTTTGCAGATAGTATCAAACAGAAAAGCAGAACCGATTATGGTTCATGCAAACCGATGTAAAAAGATAGCCCCACCAGAAAAGGAGAAACCAAAATCGGAAATTGACGAATTCGAAATAGATAAGAAATCGAAAAAGAAAACGTTAGAATCATACAAAAGTATCCTAAAGGGACAACCAGAAAGATATCCACTACGATCTCGGCAAATCCCGAAAACAGTCACATTTCTAGCTGTAATTAGTTGCGTTATGATGATTGCACAAGCATTCGAGGTATTTACACCAAAAGCCAGTCAACATCCAGATATTGAATATCAACGAACAGATAGAGCATTCAGATTTCATTTAACGAATATACAATGGCACATATATGATTTATATTTGGCAGCCGCTGAGAAAGGGATATCATTTCACTTGAATACGTGGGATCGAGTAAAAGTAATAGAGGGACTTATGCCGAACACAAGTTATCTATTAGAAATCAAGACATTTTTTGATGACCCAAACGTTTTTGCAGACGGAGGAGATTGTGTAGATAAAGCAGCATGGATTTTGATGACTGCAAAATTTACCAAAAAGGTAGAGATTTCATATCTCGGGCAGACAGCTAGATTTACTCATCCAAGGTGGAACAGAAATGATACATCTTCCACTCACGATTGGAGGACTAATAATAAAATCGTGGTAATTGTCATATTGGAAAACGACCAGCGAGTCGCGAGATTAGTGCTCAACCATGCTTATCTAAGTAGAAGTTGGAAAATCAAACCAGATACCGCGACAAAGGCGAAAATTTCGTATTTAGAATTTACTGAGAGAACGGGTTGGTATACAATACATCAAGAAATAATAAATCTAATACCTCCCACAAGAGGAGAACTAACTAGCAAAGAAGGAAAGGCTAGATTAGTAAGTATTCCTGGCTGTAAAGGAATAAATGCTTTGGATTGGTTTAGTATTAGAAAGGTAGCGAGTGTAAAACAGCCCTGCATAACTAAAATAATTAATAATTGTAGTTGTCAAAATTCGTTAAAGGGGACAACAAGAGAAAAAACGCCAACATGGCTATTGTTAATTATGATAGGGGGAGTAATTTGCATGATTTTAATTTTGATATTAGTCACCCTATGGATGTTTAGATTAAACATGCGGGAAATGCGTTATTGGGAAAATATTTACGAAACCGAGGTATAGGGGGAAAGTCTCACCATATACTAAGAAGTGTAAATATATATAATTATTTATTTAATATTTTATTTATATTAGTATGTAAACTAATTTGGGCTCAACGTAGCATCGGTAAAATCAGACATCAGCGTATGTCGACTTTGGTTACCCTGCGAGGGTCTATCACGAAAGTGATAAAAGCTGTTAATTATTTTATTTTTAGAAAAATGTATTATAACAGAGAATCAAAGCCGTCAGTCAAAGCAAATCGACGACACCCATTGGCAACGTACAATTCCCAAACTCGAGTCGAAACTGAAGTGTATAGCACCTATAAAGAAGAGTATGTATATCGGTTCATCGGAACCACGGTAGCAGCAAAGATGAATCACCTCACCTCAAACTATTGGTATTATCCCAGGAGAGTGGATATTCCAAACGACTTCAAATTCCCAGGAGGGCCTCGAAGGCAAATGATGGTAACGGTTATAAATAGCCAAGGTAGATTAAAATTGGCGGAACTATGTAGAGAGTATGGTTCATGTCCGAGAGTAGAAAACATTTGGATTCATGCGATCAATAAGCCATTCACGGTGTTTATGGCGGGATTAGAGTTACCTGTTGAGTTAGAAAAACAGTGTACTCTGGAGATATACCACGCTGATGGACGAGAACGGAATATTATGATCCAGGCAGCGGCGGTGGACTCCATAATCGCAATAGAAATCTTAGACTTCAGGAAGCCATACTCTATAGTTAGCAAAAACGAGCCAACTTGGATTTATAATGTAAATGAAGACGATATACGGCAGTGTAAATCATTTGTGAGGAAGAAGTTATCCAAAGCCGAGGAGGACGAGGCTACAATTTTCATATCGGCAGGTTTTGCCAAATCCCGAATCGAATTAAAGGAGACGATTATCCAAATCGCAATTATGGATATGAGAGGAAATAATTTATTGAGTGCGGTAGTGACTCCCAGAGACCCAGTAAAACATTACCAAACGCACCAATATAAGTTAAAAGAACCCGATATTAGAGGAAATCTCGATGAAGACGATTGTTATCATTTGATAAGAAAGATCTGTGATAAGAAAATACTTGTAGGTATTTTACTTAAAGATCTGATCTCGGTAGCCAATCTACCAGGCAGCGAATATTGGGTATTCGTGACCTATCGGCAAATAAACTATTGGAAACCAGAGGAGTTCCAAAGATTCATGGTCATTACAGATTGGGATTCCTGACAAAGACTTTCCTGCGTACGGTTCCCGGAGAACCAAGGAATTTAGTGGTCACCAATGAGGCACTGGCGATACGTGCGGTGTATTTACACATCAGGAATGAATGGTTAGACCATGTCACGATACCTCAGGAGGAATTCATTTCCGCAACTACAGCAGCGATAGTTGAACAGGAAACAACGCAAAAGAGGAGATTGCCCGAGCAACCATCTACATCAGAACAACCCCAGCCTAAGAGAAAATCACCTGTGGATCTACCACCGCCCCCAGCTATATCTATTGGAGAAGAAGATGAATATGAAACATGTCCAGTGAAATAGAAACAGCAAAATCACCTAAACGAACATCGGGAGCTGCCTATCAGCCAAAGGATAAATCGGATAGTACGGTCAGAAAAGAAAATCCAGAAGGAGGCAAGGTGAAAAAGATGTTAAAGAAAATGTTACCTATAAAAAGAGACAAGTCGAAGTTAAAGTTGAAGAAAGTTGTTAAAACCATCGGAAGGAACGACAAAGGAGACACCAACAGTTTGGAAGATAAGAATAATAAACCTCAAAAGATATTCAGCGAACCAGATGATGATGACATTATGGAAGTTGCCTTTCAACCTCCAGTTAAAGAGATGCAGGAAGCAATAAAGGTTAAATCTGAACCTGTGGTTAGACAAAAGATGTTCAAGATTGCCAAGGAGAATATCATCAAGAAACCAGTTTCGGTTGATGTGGACGGTTTCGAACCAATGTGGTACAAACGTCCGGATAGTAAATGGAAACCCAGAGCGAAGGAATATGACTGCCAACCAGTCACAAGAATGGCAGTCAATACTAATCAAAAATATGATGTTTATGACGTAGACGGGATCCCTTACGTGGTGTCTACAGTCATATTAACGAGTGCTCTGGATGGTAAGCCTTTGGCAGTGAGTTTCGAGCCAGAAGTCCTACAGAAGAGGAAAAAGAAGTTGCTGCAGCAATACGTAGTCGCAAATAGCTACAGCACAAAGGAAGTGCACCTTTACAAAGTTCCAGACCCAGATCCCGATGATCTGGATATCTAACCCAAGAGCGTTGCCACCCAACATGTGCCGTCAAATTCAAATGTGTACAAAATGACTTAACTATTATTTGATTTGTGTTATTCAGTGTTTTGACATTCATTAATTGTGATCTGAAACATTCATTTTGTGTTTTGTCTTAGTTGATTAATTTTTATGTTTTTATTGTAATACTGTTTACCAAAAGCCTTTTCCTTAGTCCTCGGTTTTGTCTTGTTTTCCGGGACGAAAAATCTTTTAGGGGGTAAGACTTGTTAGGGATAGCCTGGGGCCTGGAGTGTAAAATAAATAAAGAATTACTATATTTAGAAATGGTATAAATAAAATAATAAAGAATTACCGAAAATAAAATATTAGAGTTAAATAATTACTAATAATAGATTTAGGTAATATATAGGAATACTTGATAATACTATTACTATATATAGTAATTATAAAATTACTATTAATATAATGAATAATTAAAATATAGTATAAATACTGGTTCAAACCGAGAACCAGGGGGACGAGAAAATTGAGAACGCAGAAAAATTTGGAGAAAACTCATTTTGAGAATTGACTAATAGTACGAAAAATAAGTGATTATAAAATCACCGAGAAAGTCTTGATCAGTGAAACACAAGGAATACTGCTCAAGTGTCAATCAGTTAAAATTAATTCAGCTCAAGTTGCGAACAGTTCAATTAAATATTCAACACAAGTAGACTTAAGCTCAAATATCAATCAAGTTGCAATCGGTTGGATTCAATATAAAGAGCAATTGAAAACAGAGAGAGAGAACATAAATTTGGTCACCACAAAACAGAAGATTTCAATTAGCGTGCAAAGAAGAAGAAGTTTCAAGTCATCGTTATTGTCAAACGAGGGTAAAATCATTTGTTTAAGGGATAAATTATTATCCTGTTGAAAGTAAATAAAGCGAATACAAAGTATTGATTTCGTACTTTAGTATTCCCTGGGAGCCCCAAAATCAACCCTCTTGCTTTTCCACTATCTTTCTAGTTTATTTAGCGATCGTTGTGCTACACAGGAGCCATCGATTTCTTGCAGACTGTTGGTAAACAGTAAGGATTAACAAATCCGTTTACTTGTACTCTTTGAACATATTTTGTAAATTTCTGTTGTAAATTATAAAATATATTTTAATAAAAAGAAAGGAGTTTGTTTTCTTTATTTCAGTGACTTTAATATTAAGACGCGCAACCACATTTAAAAATAACTTATTTATATTTATTTTTATTTATTCATCTTAATTAATCTTTTGGAGTCATTTGTGTTAAGATCCGTAGTCCCCGTTTTTCGATCTTAACAATATTAATAATAATAATAATAATAATAATAATAATAATAATAATAATAATAATAATAATAATAATAATAATAATAATAATAATAATAATAATAATAATAATAATAATAATAATAATAATAATAATGATATTAATAGTAATAATAATAATAATAATAATAATAATAATAATAATAATAATAATAATAATAATAATAATAATAATAATAATAATAATAATAATAATAATAATGATAATAATAATTATAATGATATTAATAATTATAGAAAGTTGGATCAAACTAATCAGAAACCATTCAAAAGGTACGGTACTATTATTATTATTATTATTATTATTATTATTATTATTATTATTATTATTATTATTATTATTATTATTATTATTATTATTATTATTATTATTATTATTATTATTATTATTATTATTATTATTATTATTATTATTATTATTATTATTATTATTATTATTATTATTATTATTATTATTATTATTATTATTATATCATTGTTAAAATTAATTTATTAAAAAATTAAATTTAATTTCTCATTATATAACAATGTTATTAACAATGTTATGACAGATTTTCCATAGTGGGATTTATTTAATTTTGTAGCAATAAAATAATCTTTATAAAAATAATTTATTGGAAAAATATTTTAATTTACTTTTAACAAAATATAAAGAAATCAAATTATTTAAAATATAACAATGAAAATAATAAATGTATAAAATATGAATATTATAAAGAAATAAATTTTACAATAATTATTTTGAAATATCAATTTCTAAAACCTTTCAGAAGCGCCTCGACTGCCGAGGAATGCTCATATCATAAACCATTTTCAATGTGGGATCTGTTAAAGTTTTGTAGCTTTCCAAGATTTTCTTGAATCTCTCCTGAGCAGCATTTCTGAAATACTCATTAACTCTCGACCATTTATCCGGATGATATCTTAGCGATAATTTTAAATATCTTTTCCTCACATCTTTATTACTGGCATCAAATTTCACTCCAAGCACTCCATAAAATGTTTCCGTTGAATTCCTTAATATTCCTTCTTGAGCTTCATGAACTAACATTGATGTTTCTGAACACCGACTGTGATTGTAAGCCAATGAAGCGTCTTCATAAGCTTCTTTGTAAAGTTCTTCTTTCAATAAACATTTCGATCTGAGAACCCAATTGTTTGTATTGGTAGATCCCATTTCAATAGCTCGTGACGTATCAATGATTATTGTTAACCAATCATTCATTTGTTCTGCAATTCTTGCTCGCATTTCATAAAGGCTCACGTCATCAGGTGCGTATTTGATTGCGTTATTATAGCTTTCCATCGCTTCTTGATATTCGCATTGTTCAATGTGAGCCAAACCTTTTCTAACATAAATATCCTTCACTAATTTAATATTGTGTTCTGACTGTTCATTTTTCATTGCCTTTTCTACATCTATCAGGGCTTCAGTGTACCTGTTGAGCTGCATGAATACTTCTGCTCTTTTGATCAGCAATCCTTCAGTTTCATTGCTTTCAATCAGATTTGTAAGGCTTTTCAATGCTTTCAAATAAGCAATTTCACTTTTGTTTTGATCACCATCCTCTTTGTAATATTCCGCCTTTTCATTCAGAACTTGCTTCATCAGGTTTCTATCTTCTTCGCAATTATTTGTTAGCAATAATTCTTTTACTTCTTTCTCTGCCTCATCAAATCTTTCTGTTTTAATCAAACATAAGATTTTGCGCCGTTTAGCTTTGGCGTTATTTCCATCAAGTAAGATGGCCATTTCAAAGCATCCAATAGCCTCAAGATGATTATTCAATAGCATATGGGCATAGCCGGCATTTGAATGCAATAATGAATTATATTTTTGGAATTTTGGTTCAATGGAGAATCCTTTTGTATAGAGCTGGATAGCGAGTTCATAATCTTGATTTTTCAATGCAAGATTGCCATTCAATCTCAACTCATTCATTTCTTTTATCTTCTTATTTTCTATATTCTTTTTATCCTCAACTTTAGGTTTCCTACATAATTTATGAGATTTATTGAATGGCTTGCTAGACTCTGTGAGATCCAATTTCATTAGTTTATTTGCTGATCTGTCGAGCTGTTCTGCCATTCTCTTGTGTCGTACAAATTCTGATGGTGACCTTTTACTATGCGATCTTTTCTTGAACCCTTTATTCTTCATTAGATTTGCTTTAAGAATAGTTCTTGAGCATTCTTCGAGGATGCTATTGTTAGCAGCTGATAATCTGTTTGTCATTTCATCGACTGGTAAATTGGTTACTGGCACATTTGCCATGATTGGAGATTTCTCTCTTCGTGGCTTTTTGGATCTCAAAGACTTAGGAAGGAGAAATTTTCTCTCCAATCTACTCTTTTTGGGTTTTGTTTGCCACCCTTCATTGTCATCTGTTGGGATAAATTTTCGCTTTTGACCATTAGAAGAAAATACATCATTCATTTTATTTACTATTTGCATCACTTAATTTTAACTTGATTTTCATATTTAATGTTGATTAAAATAGCACAATTAAAAAATAAATTTTGAATAAACTGAAATTTCATTTGTTAATTGTAATAATAATAATAATAATAATAATAATAATAATAATAATAATAATAATAATAATAATAATAATAATAATAATAATAATAATAATAATATAATAATAATAATAATAATAATAATAATAATAATAATATAATAATAATAATAATAATAATAATAATAATAATAATGATATTAATATAATAATAATAATAATAATAATAATAATAATAATAATAATAATAATAATAATAATAATAATAATAATAATAATAATAATAATAATAATAATAATAATAATAATAATAATGATAATAATAATTATAATGATATTAATAATTATAGAAAGTTGGATCAAACTAATCAGAAACCATTCAAAAGGTACGGTACTATTATTATTATTATTATTATTATTATTATTATTATTATTATTATTATTATTATTATTATTATTATTATTATTATTATTATTATTATTATTATTATTATTATTATTATTATTATTATTATTATTATATTATTATTATTATTATTATTATTATTATTATTATTATTATTATTATTATTATTATTATTATTATTATTATTATTATCATATCATTAGTTAAAATTAATTTATTCAAAAAATTAAATTTAATTTCTCAATTATATAACAATGTTATTAACAATGTTATGACAGATTTTCCATAGTGGGATTTATTTAATTTTGTAGCAATAAAATAATCTTTATAAAAATAATTTATTGGAAAAATATTTTAATTTACTTTTAACAAAATATAAAGAAATCAAATTATTTAAAATATAACAATGAAAATAATAAATGTATAAAATATGAATATTATAAAGAAATAAATTTTACAATAATTATTTTGAAATATCAATTTCTAAAACCTTTCAGAAGCGCCTCGACTGCCGAGGAATGCTCATATCATAAACCATTTTCAATGTGGGATCTGTTAAAGTTTTGTAGCTTTCCAAGATTTTCTTGAATCTCTCCTGAGCAGCATTTCTGAAATACTCATTAACTCTCGACCATTTATCCGGATGATATCTTAGCGATAATTTTAAATATCTTTTCCTCACATCTTTATTACTGGCATCAAATTTCACTCCAAGCACTCCATAAAATGTTTCCGTTGAATTCCTTAATATTCCTTCTTGAGCTTCATGAACTAACATTGATGTTTCTGAACACCGACTGTGATTGTAAGCCAATGAAGCGTCTTCATAAGCTTCTTTGTAAAGTTCTTCTTTCAATAAACATTTCGATCTGAGAACCCAATTGTTTGTATTGGTAGATCCCATTTCAATAGCTCGTGACGTATCAATGATTATTGTTAACCAATCATTCATTTGTTCTGCAATTCTTGCTCGCATTTCATAAAGGCTCACGTCATCAGGTGCGTATTTGATTGCGTTATTATAGCTTTCCATCGCTTCTTGATATTCGCATTGTTCAATGTGAGCCAAGCCTTTTCTAACATAAATATCCTTCACTAATTTAATATTGTGTTCTGACTGTTCATTTTTCATTGCCTTTTCTACATCTATCAGGGCTTCAGTGTACCTGTTGAGCTGCATGAATACTTCTGCTCTTTTGATCAGCAATCCTTCAGTTTCATTGCTTTCAATCAGATTTGTAAGGCTTTTCAATGCTTTCAAATAAGCAATTTCACTTTTGTTTTGATCACCATCCTCTTTGTAATATTCCGCCTTTTCATTCAGAACTTGCTTCATCAGGTTTCTATCTTCTTCGCAATTATTTGTTAGCAATAATTCTTTTACTTCTTTCTCTGCCTCATCAAATCTTTCTGTTTTAATCAAACATAAGATTTTGCGCCGTTTAGCTTTGGCGTTATTTCCATCAAGTAAGATGGCCATTTCAAAGCATCCAATAGCCTCAAGATGATTATTCAATAGCATATAGGCATAGCCGGCATTTGAATGCAATAATGAATTATATTTTTGGAATTTTCGGTTCAATGGAGAATCCTTTTGTATAGAGCTGGATAGCGAGTTCATAATCTTGATTTTTCAATGCAAGATTGCCATTCAATCTCAACTCATTCATTTCTTTTATCTTCTTATTTTCTATATTCTTTTTATCCTCAACTTTAGGTTTCCTACATAATTTATGAGATTTATTGAATGGCTTGCTAGACTTCTGTGAGATCCAATTTCATTAGTTTATTTGCTGATCTGTCGAGCTGTTCTGCCATTCTCTTGTGTCGTACAAATTCTGATGGAGACCTTTTACTATGCGATCTTTTCTTGAACCCTTTATTCTTCATTAGATTTGCTTTAAGAATAGTTCTTGAGGATTCTTCGAGGATGCTATTGTTAGCAGCTGATAATTTGTTTGTCATTTCATCGACTGGTAAATTGGTTGCAGGCACATTTGCCATGATCGGTGATTCCTCTCTTCGTGGCTTTTTAGATCTCAAGGACTTAGGAAGGAGAAATTTTCTCTCTAATCTACTCTTTTTGGGTTTTGTTTGCCACCCTTCATTGTCATCTGTTGGGCTAAATTTTCGCTTTTGACCATTAGAAGAAAATACATCATTCATTTTATTTACTATTTGCATCACTTAATTTTAACTTGATTTCCATATTTAATGTTGATTAAAATAGCACAATTAAAAATTAATTTTGAATAATCTGAAATTTCATTTGTTAATAATAATAATAATAATAATAATAATAATAATAATAATAATAATAATAATAATAATAATAATAATAATAATAATAATAATAATAATAATAATAATATTAATAATAATAATAATAATAATAATAATAATAATAATAATAATAATAATAATAATAATAATAATAATAATAATAATAATAATAATAATAATAAGAATAAGAATAAGAATAATAATGACAAGGACTATCGTATAGTCGAAAATTCTTTCATTAAATACATTATTTGCAGCAAAAGGCTTAAATTATCATTTTATTGTTTTAAAGAATAATAATAATAAGAATAATAATAATAATAATAATATTAATAATAATAATAATAAGAAGAAGAATAAGAATAAGAATAATACCGTACCTTTTGAATGGTTTCTGATTTGTTTGATCAAACTTTTTTATATATTGAAATATTGAATTTTATTTTATATAATTTTTTTTAATTAATGATAATTCTTTCTATAATTATTAATATTATTATTTTTATTATTATTATTATTATTATTATTATTATTATTATTATTATTGATTCAATTTAACAAGCATCAGACCATTTTTATCAACACTAAAAACATCCAAACTGTTTTTCATAAAGCAACACTTGATTACAGCTACAAAGCCACTGGGATCAGTTTTGAATAATAACGGTTTGTCCATTTCAACTTCATAAGATAATGCTATCATTGAACAACCTAATGGTCGCATCTCAGCCGATTGGGTATAGAGCTGATTAATATCCGCAATACAACGACATAATATATCACAAGGCATTTCCTATCCAATTTTATATTTAAATCGAGCTGCTTCCATTTGTGCACGACATACTTGAGATCGACAATCAGGGATCATACCAGTCATAACACCTCCAGTACTTTCAGTGATATTAAACAATCTTGTAGCTGAAGTCTTCTCAATCATTTTATCTGGAACTTTTCTTTTTGCAACAATATGCACCAAACAACTAATTTTCCTAGCAATGAATATCTCTAATATAACGTATCTGAGTGCTTTTCCAAAAAACATTCCAAACTCCCAATCCAAATTTTATGTTTATCGTTAAATCTGAAACGCTTCATTTTATCATTTAGAATAATATTGTGGTAAATCATTTGAAAATAGAAAACACCAATTAAATCCACTCCAATGGTACGATTCCAGAAACAATTCGAAAATTCAAAATTTCTCACAATTCCAGAAAATACATAAAACGTTTATTGCAGCCAAACAAACCTCTAAAAAACTCTCTAAATCAAATCAAATTCAAAAATCGAATTAAAAAATAGTCATAATCATACCCATTTCTCGCGTCTGTGTGCTCACATCCATTTACCATAATTCTGCACACAGACGCGAGAACAATCAACCAACAAACTGCTAGTCAGAGGCAATCCCCCTCTGACTGGTCGAAACAATTATTATTATTATTATTATTATTATTATTATTATTATTATTATTATTATTATTATTATTATTATTATTATTATTATTATTATTATTATTATTATTATTATTATTATTATTATTATTATTATTATTATCATCATTATTATTATTATTATTATTATTATTATTATTATTATCATTATTATTATTATTATTATTATCATTATTATTATTATTATTATTATTATTATTATTATAGCAATAATGATAACATAAAATCAAATATCATTAGTTAAAATTATTTTTCATTTCCTATTTTTTAATTTTCCTATTTTTTAGATTTTATGATAACTGAGGTAATACATTTATATTTTATTTTAACATGGACAACAACTTAACATTTCTCCAAAGATTCTTTGTTTTATCATACCTTTAATATAGAACATTTTAATGTGATAATAGTAATTTCTAAAATTATTTTAATCTGGTTTTTGAGTTCTACTTTAACTGCTTGGCATATTGCAGAAGATTTGGATTTTAATTTGTATGTGTCTGTTTATGTTTAATTTTTATTACGTAGATTTTGTGAGCCATGCTTGTGTGTAGGTATTTATTTTTCTTCCAATAGTGAATTTTTCTATCCATCTATTGTGTAAGCCATTATTTAATGTCATTAATTTAATTAAATGTCAATTGTCTATGACACACACACACATTTTTTATACGTATTTTTTATTAATATTATTAATCTTTAAATCAATGTCCATTTATCCATCTTCAACTGCTTTCTGATGTAGAGCAGTAACGTCCAACATAGTGGACACCTGTTACATGTGTGCTCAATATTTTTGTTCAATTATCTGGCGGAGACATTTGAAAAATTAAATTAATACAGTTGTTAAAGTTTTTCATATTCACAGTATTGCTACAAACTATCGTCAGTTTCTAGAGCTGTTGATAGAAATTGACGACGATTTATTTCATTATTAAATCCTATCAAGAAATTTCTTGAATCAAAATGCTTACTACATTTTCTGAAATCTATAAAAAGGAATGAATTCAAATTTCTGTTTTTCACAGCAAATATAAAACAAATATAATTCATATGTATTAAAAAGAATAAAAAAGAACTTTTTAATATTAGATGTCAAAAATTAAATTAAACAGTCGGTATAATCATGCACATTATTTGCATTTGCTTAGCATGTATGAGTTATGGCTATATGTTAAAATTCGTATAAATACTTGGTAACTATTTAAATTCCCGTTTTCATGATGCATTTGAAGAAATTGAATATAAATATTGAGAAAGCTGGTTTGTAAATGTTTCAATACAGTGATATAAAATGGATGATAAAGATGTCATATCACCAATTTGGAGAGTAGATACTGCAACACTACACCAAACACCACTGAGATACATTCTCTATTGTGGTAGTTGGCGTGTAGAGCAAGTTCTCACTCGCTGATTCATTACTCATTCACATTTATTCATTCATCATGAATTTGAAATTTATTTGGAAATTTATTTTAGCCATTTTACAAATGGCTTTCAGGTAAGATGTTAAATTTAAAGTAAATTTTAAGACTTGGATTTTGATCCATATGGATATGAGATCATTATTCAAGTTCTTAAATATTATTTTTAATCAATTTTCAGGGTTTTTTTAGGAATTTTATGAAATTTATTTTTAAGTATTTTGGAATTATTTCGAAAAAATGTGAGTCAGATATGTTTTTAATTATAATTAAATAAATAAATCACCAAAAATATGTATTTTTCTAAAACATTTTGGGAAAAATCGACGAATATGAAAAAAATAATTTTATTAATTTTGTAATTTTTTTTCTGAGCTCAATATGAAGGGCTTCTTTCAGGAAATCAAATCTGGATTGAAAAGACATTGAAGCAAATTCATCTGCTCTTGAAAATTTCACTAAAAATATATTTTAAAAAATTTTCAGCGATCTTTTTTTTCTAAAAATTGTCTAAAATTGAAACGTGTCTCAGCGGTGCATTTCGATGAATCAAAGGTTTTTATGTGTTTTTAGTATGTGTTGTGTTTGTGTGCAATTTTTAATTTTTCAGATTTCTATAGTATAAGATGTATTTGACTGCACTCTTAATGAGAACGTCAACGTGAAATCAAAGTAATTAAGTATGTTGCTATAATGTAAGATTATTAATTTTTTTGTTATATTATATGAAACGGTTCTCAGTGGCGTTCGGTGTATTAGCGCTTGAATTTCTATGTAAATGTGTGTATCTAAAAGTTGGTTGGAAAAATCGCTGTTTAAAGTATATAGTCTGTGAATTTGAAATAAATAATGTTCTCATTTTGTAGAGAACTAAATTCTAACGATACATTTTTTGAGTAAAAATTATTTTTTTTTAAATTGTATGAACATTCAAAAAATGGTGCACTAAAAAATGAATTTCGAAACTATTAAATATAGAATTTAATTTCGAACAATCGAGTATAAAAAATTCTTATAAAAAATTAAAGCTGATGATGTAATCGTATATTAAAACAAAAAAAAAGTTAATTAAAAAATATATATTACGTAATCATCAATTAGATTTAAATTAAAAAAATTCATGCGGAATCTCATTATTATAATTATTATTATTATTTTTATTATTATTATTATTATTATTATTATTATTATTAATATTATTATTATTATTATTATTATTATTATTATTATTATTATTATAATTATTATTATTATTATTATTATTATTATTATTATTATTATTATTATTATTATTATTATTATTATTATTATTATTATTATTATTATTATTATTATTATTATTATTATTATTATCATATCATTAGTTAAAATTAATTTATCAAAAAATTAAATTTAATTTCTCAATATATAACAATGTTATTAACAATGTTATGACAGATTTTCCATAGTGGGATTTATTTAATTTTTTAGCAATAAAATAATCTTTATAAAAATAATTTATTGGAAAAATATTTTAATTTACTTTTAACAAAATATAAAGAAATCAAATTATTTAAAATATAACAATGAAAATAATAAATGTATAAAATATGAATATTATAAAGAAATAAATTTTACAATAATTATTTTGAAATATCAATTTCTAAAACCTTTCAGAAGCGCCTCGACTGCCGAGGAATGCTCATATCATAAACCATTTTCAATGTGGGATCTGTTAAAGTTTTGTAGCTTTCCAAGATTTTCTTGAATCTCTCCTGAGCAGCATTTCTGAAATACTCATTAACTCTCGACCATTTATCCGGATGATATCTTAGCGATAATTTCAAATATCTTTTCCTCACATCTTTATTACTGGCACCAAATTTCACTCCAAGCACTCCATAAAATGTTTCCGTTGAATTCCTTAATATTCCTTCTTGAGCTTCACGAACTAACATTGATGTTTCTGAACACCAACTGTGATTGTAAGCCAATGAAGCGTCTTCATAAGCTTCTTTGTAAAGTTCTTCTTTCAATAAACATTTCGATCTGAGAACCCAATTGTTTGTATTGGTAGATCCCATTTCAATAGCTCGTGACGTATCAATGATTATTGTTAACCAATCATTCATTTGTTCTGCAATTCTTGCTCGCATTTCATAAAGGCTCACGTCATCAGGTGCGTATTTGATTGCGTTATTATAGCTTTCCATCGCTTCTTGATATTCGCATTGTTCAATGTGAGCCAAGCCTTTTCTAACATAAATATCCTTCACTAATTTAATATTGTGTTCTGACTGTTCATTTTTCATTGCCTTTTCTACATCTATCAGGGCTTCAGTGTACCTGTTGAGCTGCATGAATACTTCTGCTCTTTTGATCAGCAATCCTTCAGTTTCATTGCTTTCAATCAGATTTGTAAGGCTTTTCAATGCTTTCAAATAAGCAATTTCACTTTTGTTTTGATCACCATCCTCTTTGTAATATTCCGCCTTTTCATTCAGAACTTGCTTCATCAGGTTTCTATCTTCTTCGCAATTATATGTTAGCAATAATTCTTTTACTTCTTTCTCTGCCTCATCAAATCTTTCTGTTTTAATCAAACATAAGATTTTGCGCCGTTTAGCTTTGGCGTTATTTCCATCAAGTGAGATGGCCATTTCAAAGCATCCAATAGCCTCAAGATGATTATTCAAGAGCATATAGGCATAGCCGGCATTTGAATGCAATAATGAATTATATTTTTGGAATTTCGGTTCAATGGAGAATCCTTTTGTATAGAGCTGGATAGCGAGTTCATAATCTTGATTTTTCAATGCAAGATTGCCATTCAATCTCAACTCATTCATTTCTTTTATCTTCTTATTTTCTATATTCTTTTTATCCTCAACTTTAGGTTTCCTACATAATTTATGAGATTTATTGAATGGCTTGCTAGATTCTGTGAGATCCAATTTCATTAGTTTATTTGCTGATCTGTCGAGCTGTTCTGCCATTCTCTTGTGTCGTACAAATTCTGATGGAGACCTTTTACTATGCGATCTTTCCTTGAACCCTTTATTCTTCATTAGATTTGCTTTAAGAATAGTTCTTGAGGATTCTTCGAGGATGCTATTGTTAGCAGCTGATAATTTGTTTGTCATTTCATCGACTGGTAAATTGGTTGCAGGCACATTTGCCATGATCGGTGATTTCTCTCTTCGTGGCTTTTTAGATCTCAAGGACTTAGGAAGGAGAAATTTTCTCTCTAATCTACTCTTTTTGGGTTTTGTTTGCCACCCTTCATTGTCATCTGTTGGGCTAAATTTTCGCTTTTGACCATTAGAAGAAAATACATCATTCATTTTATTTACTATTTGCATCACTTAATTTTAACTTGATTTCCATATTTAATGTTGATTAAAATAGCACAATTAAAAAATTAATTTTGAATAATCTGAAATTTCATTTGTTAATAATAACAATAATAATAATAATAATAATAATAATAATAATAATAATAATAATAATAATAATAATAATAATAATAATAATAATATTAATAATAATAATAATAATAATAATAATAATAATAATAATAATAATAATAATAATAATAATAATAATAATAATAATAATAATAATAATAATAATAAGAATAATAAGAATAAGAATAATAATGACAAGGACTATCGTATAGTCGAAAATTCTTTCATTAAATACATTATTTGCAGCAAAAGGCTTAAATTATCATTTTATTGTTTTAAAGAATAATAATAATAATAATAATAATAATAATAATAATAATAATAATAATAATAATAATAATAATAATAATATTAATAATAATAATAATA